>BGPR01002818.1:57415-67684 GCA_013235015.1 Araneus ventricosus | reverse complement strand
ATTTTTAAATGTGCCATTATAGTACTATTCAAACAACAATAAGTTTTTTAAAATTTAAAAATTATTTATCATTTGAAATAATATTTTAGGAATCTTACTTTTGTCAAAATGGTAGATTCTTCAAATAACATTGTGAAAAATCATTAAATTTGAACTAAAAACATAAACTAAATAAATTATATGGCCTTCAAAACTGTATTGTATAGAAAAAGACCCATATCCATAAGTTTGTTAATTCCTGAATAACAGAAAATTAAATGTTAAAAAAAATCGAATTTCTATCAAACATGTCTCTTCGACTATTTAATTAAATATGATGACAAACGTATACGTAGACAATTGCTGAATTAAAACTGTAGTCTTTTGCAAAATAAATAATTAAATAATTACAAAAGTGAAACATGAAAAGATTATGCAAATTTAATTAATGAAATTGAATATGCAACAAAAATATCTAACGAAAATGAGATAGAATATTAATGTAGTGTTTTTTATTTATATACGCAAATTGCGGGAAGTGGGATTATTTTAATTATGAACCTCTTTAATTTCGATCTATCTGAATTGATATATCTAAAATGTTAAATACTGTCTATGTCGTTTCAGCAAAAAATTCGAAATTTCTAGTAAAGCTAAACACTTGAAAAAAAGAAGAAGAAACAATATAAAATCAATTTTCCTGTATGGCCACATGGTACGTCTGGTAGTGGAAAACAGATTCCGATACAGTTTTTTCCTTGTCGTTGATTACTGCAGATCGATTCGCCTTCTTGTGCGCGCTTGCTGGCTTGAATCTGCATAAGTCACTATTCTAACGTTCAAATAAGAACTGTTCTTCTTTCATTGTATTTTTAAATAAAACAGCGAAACGGCAATAAAGAAGCGAAGAGAATATGTTTATGCTTAATCCAGATCACCGTACCACCAGGGCAATGAGTTTCAAGAAGTAGTAAATCGTTTGTCAAATAATGAGTCTAGTCGCGCATTCGAGGCTGCTAGTGTTGCTTTGTCTACTCCTGCTACTGGATATTTTGGAGAAACAGGAGTCTACTATGATAGCGAATATTATACAGGTTAGTTGCTTTATAATTATTTTTGCATTTTTCAGATATTAAAATATAATATCGTATTGATTTAGAGAAATTTTGGGTTTTATTTGCATGGGAATGGAATGGAATTTTCAGTACAAATATCTTTAGACATTTCGACAAAAAAAGACCACATATCTTATAAGTTTGTTAATTTGTAACAGAACAAATTAAATGTTAACAAAAGCAGAATTTCTATCAAACATGTCTTTGGAGGATTTTAAAATACAGTCGAATTCCGTCATAAAGAACTCTCAACGGACAGATCAAGAAGTTCGCTATAAATGAAGATTCACTATATCCTATTTTTCAAATTGGATACTCAATCATTTTGTGTTGAACAAATTAATTACACTGAATTTAAATTAGTTATGGGTTACAATAAATTAAAATAAAGATTTATTCTTAAAAAACCTAAACAGAGAAATTAGTTGTACTTACATTTATTTCTCTAAAGCATGAAAATAAGTAAGGATTATTCGTTAAAGAGCTGAAACTATGGTTGAAAAGTTGAAATTTTGTCTCACTATCTCCGAATTCCTTTTTGAAAAAAGTTACAAGCATTTGAAAATATATTAGTGACAAAGAAGTTCGGTTGGGACCATTTGAAAAGTTCGTTATAACAGAGGGATCGTTATATCCCGGATTTCTTCGTTATACCGGGGTTTGAATGTATATTGTTTCATGGGAATGTTTTTGGACAGAATTCATGGACAATGAAAAGTTCTTATGCATGTAGGAAAAGAGAATTATGAATTTATACAATGGAAAATGTTCAAATAGTAATTCATTCTGGATCTATTTTATTATTGGCAACTTTAAAAATAAAGTGGAAGTTTAACTTTTCCAATCATAAATATCTGCTTTTCTAGATAAATTTATTACTTGAATTTAAGTGACAAATCTGAAATGATTATGCAATTATTTTCGTTTAAAGAAGAAAAAAACATTTCTAAAGACTATTTTTGACCCAATTTATCTTTGGAGTATCTTTTTTAAATTTCAATAAAATATTTATTTATTCTTTTGAAATTCAAATAAATGATTTTGCAATAGATTTCTGCAATAGTATCAGCTGATTTTGTATTACTGTTGCTGGTGAATTTTCTGGAATGGATATTTTTTGCTGTGTGAAATTTTCTTTACTTCTCGATTTTTTTTTTTTTGTGTGTGTGTGTGTAATCCATCTCTAAATCGTTTGAAACTAAAGCAGTTTAGAAATTGTGCACAAAAAAACTAGCAACTGTGGAGATATTTGAGGTTAAATAACAGGACGATGTCAATTTGTGCTCACGTCAAATATGCAGCTCAATTTATTTTTGGAATCCATTGCGCATCTTTCAAGAGAGGGGAAAAAAAAGGATGTGACGACATTCCGAAACGCGAGACAGCGTACAATCTTTAAAACCTCATAGGCCATGTATAAATTATGTTTATAAAAATAAACACCTAGATGGATAAGGAAGACCCAGTGGGCCACAGCAAGTCGACATGGGCTTCATACCTTTGGGGACACGTTTTGCTCCCCTTCCACATCTGGATCAAACTGGCAGTGCTAGATTAAGCCCTCTAGGGGCCCTTAGGAAATGAAAGTCTAGAGGACACCTTTTTCACGTCCCAAATCAGATATTTTAGTACTGATTTTAATTTAATCTCTACAGGGGAGAGTGGAGTAAAACCGGATACCCTTGATTCTGACGCTATTATTTTTCCTATCTAGCAGACACATGTGGAATTCTACTCCACTAGTCAAGACCAGCGGGAGTGGTCTCCCCTAAACTTTCTCGTATACTTCCCCCAAAAGGTGCTGTGTCCCCCCCCCGCGTGGATAAAAAAAATTCGAACCTACTGTAACCCGGAATCTAATGACCATCAGAAGGTTTTTCATTGTAGATTATAGTGATTGAAAAATATTTACGTAAAGAATCAAATTCAAAGAGATGCGTAGCGATTAAATGCGAACCTATTTTCCACTCTTACCGTCTCAAGGATAAACTGGCGTAATCCTTCGGCGTGCACAGGTTTTGCTACCAGTACGCAGGCGCATGGAGTTCGTTTCAAAAGTGAACGAGTATGCGATTATACAGACCGACAGACAGTCAGCCCGTGGACGGATTTTGCCAAAATTTTATACGGACCTACATTCATGACGATAAAACTGTGTACCAAATTTTATCCATCTAGCTATTCAAGTTTTTGAGATATAGTGTTTGCATGACCGCGGACAGGCAGGCTTCCCGTGGACGAATTTTGTCCAAAATTTGATAGAGACCTACAAATTATGTTTAAAGACCACATGCCAAATTTCATCCCCGTAGCTCTAATAGTTTTCGAGCTATCGTGTTCACAGACACACTCACACAGACATTCCAAAATTGAGTTTTCCAAACTTAGGGAGGTCTAAAACGTGGAGATTCGTCAAAATCTCGAGTTCGGATTTTTTGACTATTACAACACTTTCTCTTTGTAGACTTCGGATACGAGAAAGTAAAAAAGAAACAGTCATAGTGGTGTGTTCCAGGTGTTGAATTCACAGATGCTGTGAAGATTTATTTGATTTAAGACGTCAACTCTCTAATGTTCGTTTGATTTTAAACTATCCTACTTAATAAGCATTGCAGTTATAAAAACTATATTTAATACAGCTTATTATACGTTTACTGCGGATTTATACCCTATCAAAGAATAAGGATTTACTCCAATAATTGTGCTGTTCTATTTCGTTTTCTACAGCTTTTGCACTCGGGGTAAAACCGGGTACTCCAAGTGGCGTAGGACCGGGAAAGAAGGCGATAAAAATACATCAGACGTTGATTGTTTGTATTTCAATGATGTATTTTCTAATTGAAATAAAGAAGAAGGGTTAATCCAATGCAAAAACTGTCGTAGCTGTGCCCACGAAAGCTGTAATGGTGCGGAGGAAGAAGACAACTGCTTTACATGCGAATTTTGTAACTAATATTCTTAAATTATCGTACAAAATAAAAATGATTGCAGCTTTTCCACTAAAAATTGAGTTTTCCTAATTTTCCATAACGTTAACATGTGTACTCGGTCAAGCTACCTACCAACTAAACTAAAGTCAAACTACCCGGTTTTACCCCACTAGTGGGGCAAAACCGGGTAGTTTAACTTTTTTTCTAAAAAATCATTGATAAAAAAAGTAATGAAACTGTGACTTTTCTGGAAAAATATATTGTACTCCGATAGGCAATGAATATTTTAATAAATTGCATGGTCTATGTCGAATGTTTTAGCTTCAACAGGCCTTCGAACTTTAGCTACCCGGTTTTACCCCACTGTCCCCTACCGATTTTAATTTAATCTCTGTATAAGCAATTTTAAGCAGCGAATTTCATCTAACTGAAATAGAAAGACATTTGATTGCAGATCATTTTCAAGAAAGTTTGTTTCAGTATCACGCGTATGATAAAATGCAAAATTAAAATTTAAAATAATTTTATATAAAATAGTAAAAAAATGAAAAAACTTTTTTAGAGCAATCTAAATACTATACAAATTACAGAATCAGACATTTTTTTAAAAATTATAAAACAACATATTTTTTTAGAATCTTAAAACATTAAATTTGTAAAAAAAACATAAGAAATTCACAAAAAGTAATTAATTAAGAATGTCGTTAGAATAATGTTCCAGAATTTAAAAGATACTTAATTTTAATTTGAATAAGTTAGAATGCACGGCCTTTGTAAATTAATTGAAAGCACAAAATTAAATTACAGGCAAGCACTGTTTTTATGTCTTTCAAGGGACTGACGCAAAACTACGTATAAATGAAAAGACGTAGAATCGAAATTTTATTAAACAACTCTGATTATTACAAATTCAATGCTACTAATGAGAATTCATTTAAAAGTAATAATTTTAAAGTTTTTTAAGATAGTAATAGTATAACACTACATAGTGTGGAAACCAGTAATTTAATTTTAAGAATAAGCATTTATCATAAAAGTGAGAAAAATCATACCTTTATTGCATATCCTGAGTAATAATTATACAAATTTTATACGATATATGTGCATGCTGGTAGGCGTTTAATTAAAAAAACTCTTTAACCATCGTGTAACGGGCTGATTATCTATGAGTATCGAGTGCAGCATTATCAATCGAATTCATTTCATTGATTCTTTTTTTCACTCTTCTTTTGATAAAAGAAATACGTTCGTAGTTTTACAATGGAGTCCATGGCGTCCATATAGGTGGAATGACTTCTTAATCATCGCTTCAATTAGCACCAGGCAATTTGACTTCTATTTATTCATCAATTGTGAATGATTTCGAAGTCACGGTATCTTTACCACAGTTCACATACTAGAAAGGAGGGAAATTTTCGCATTTTAGAACGGAGCAGTGGTGAATCTAGGATTCGGGCCCCCCCCCCCCCGCCGGAGGTCATAAAAATATTGTATCGTCGTGACGAATGTCAAACCTCAAGGCTAAAGTAAACCAAAACTCTTTAAATTTACAGACTTCACTCACCTGACAACAAGAATCATAAAGAACAATACAATACTTTCTATAATTTAATAAAAATTACAATAAAATAACTAGCCAAAAAATGTCTTCTACCGCGTCAAAGCTACAAGTACAAATGGAATGACTACAAAAATAAGAAAATTTTCGATTCTGTCCAAGCCAGAAAACAATGTTCAAACGTTTTATTATTTTTTTTAAAGAGGGAAATTAAGAAAAAACAGTTTTAATGATGTTAAATAATATCAAGAATTCTGGCTTGGCTCTGGGGGGGCTGTAGCCCAATACCCCCCCCCCTGGATTCGCCACTGGAACGGAGGAAAACGACGTATAACCAAAGTTTTGTGTCATATAAACGAAGTTCTTTATCACTGCAATGAATACGAATGAATCGGGACTGTGATGAAACGACGTATAAATGAAAAACGTATAAACGGAGCTGTACTGTACTTTGAAAGTACCGCAAAGTAATTTAATTTTATGGAAGTACCCGGTGGTACCTTTGGGGGACCGAGGGGCCCCCAAAAGAGGCGGTGCCTAGGCAGATGCCTATTTAATAATCAGACCCTGCAAACTGGTGAGAAAGTATGTTCTGATTTCAGGTACGGAAACATGTAGTGCCAAAATCAAAGTAAGATGCGCGCAATAACGGACCACTTATTACGACTACGGTATTCTCTGCAACTATTTCAAAACCTTTTTTCGTTGTTGTTATTGTTCATTTATTTTTTAAATTTTGTCGACTTTTTCTTACTCATAGTTCATGATCTTGTAGCGGATGAATTATAGATCACCAAGCATTTAAGATTTTTTGTAAATACCTTTTTCATAGCAAATATTTATTATTATTTTTAATTTTATTCATCATGTAATTTTATTGGCAATTGTGTAAAAGCTCATTGGTATTTTATTTTAAATTTGAATAATGATTTGATTGAGGTGTAAATACAATGTCGCAAAGCTTTAAAAATAAAATCTCTGTTTGAAATGGAAGATTCGCATTTCTTATTTGATTTGCTAAACAGACTTTGTTGATTCTTTCGCGCTTAAAATAACAAGAAGCCAACAATCTTAAGTCAATACAGATAAACCATTTATTATTCATATTCTGTTACCGCAATTAAGAAGAGAAAGCATGTTATCGTTTTTCGAAACATTTACAGCCAGTAGACATTAAAAGCATGGGTTGTAGCATTTGCTTGAATATGTGCCCAAAATTGCTTCGTGCGACTGGCAAAAGGACGCGCAAGGGGGTGTACGACACCCCACTCCACGTAAAATGTGAAAACTACTGACTTGCCTTCAGTTGAAATGAGTCAATTTCATGCTTTCTGCCTTTAAGGTCACATATTCAACCGACAGAACGTGTTGCAAGAGAATTTTTTTTTTATATTGGAATTCACCATAAGGGGTGTGAAACAACCCCTTACGCGTCCTCGCGTCAGGGTTCGTATTACGGACAGGATTACAGTGCACTCCTGATTATCCGGGTTAATCACTGGGAGGGACCGCACGGACAATAGGAAAACACGGATAATCCGAAAACTCCTTTTTATTAAAGAAAAAATCAACATCAGTACAAAAATATAAAAATTACTTACATTTGCATGCCGTGTAACATCAAACTAGGAATTTCTCTTTTAACATTTACTGCTTTAAAACATCCCTAATGCGTTTTTGTTTCTGTTGTTTGATCATCTCTTGTCGTATATCGACACATATTTTACGAACCGCAGTAATGTCACCGTAATCAAATCCTCTTTGGCCCATATCATCTAACAAAGTTTCCATGGATTGTAGAGCATCAGAATGAGAAACTGTATTTCCCTCATTTAGTATAACTTCTGCATCAGTAGTAGCTGATTCTCCATTATCAAGTGTTTGAAGGATTTCTAATTTTTGTTTTTAAAACGTTTCATTTTCGTTTCACACCACTCATTTTTACCCGTATAAAATTTCACGCTACTAACTGACGATAAACAAGACGCAAAAACTAAAGGAACACGTGCGAAAGTGAAAGAAGACGAAGAAGTTAAAGAATGACGTGTCAGGCAGAAGCGTGTTCGTACGAGAATGGGCTAGCAGGAAGTGGATGATTCATTTCTCGGAAAATTAGGGGTTGAACCGGTAGAGATTGCACGTGGAGGAAGAAAAAAAATCTATTCTTTAGCCTCCGCCGTCACGGTTTATTAGTTTAACGAAATGAATCTCTCCATCGAACATCAACATCGATTTTACATGCGTGATAAGCGTGAAAATGTTTCTCTTTAAATTTTTTTGTGAGTCCGGAATGAGCACGGATAATGGAGAGTATACTGTATTTATAATTGTGGGATCGTATTACGGACAGGAAAATAAGTTGGCTCGCTATTTAAGTTTTAGTGAGGAAACAAGTGGATTCAAGATCATTTTTTATTTGTAAAATGGAGATTCGTGCGTGTACCAGACTTTTAAACTCGATAATAGTGTAAGTGAAGATGTCAAGAGATTGATTCAAAGGTTATAGTATTCTGGATGTAATATAACTGTAGTCAGCTGGAACACATCTTAATTATTATATTATGATTCTTTACTATAAAAAATGTTGAAAACATGTATGTAAGAAATATACTTTTCTTATGTGTTCGGAATGCCCTGAATAATATAATGTATTATTTACTAAATTTTACGTCTAAAATTTTGTTCTTGTATAACTGGAACTGTTCGCTTGAATCAATCGGAACAGATATAGCATAAAAATGTTGGTAGTTTTGCTTAAATAGCGAAATGACGAATTGGGGTATCGCACACCCCCCTTGCGCGTCTTCGCGTTACTCTTCGTAGCGCGCGTCCCCCTGTTTAAATAAGAGATAAATGGCGGTTTATGTCCCTACCTGGATTGAAGATCTCGAGATCTGTCTCTTACCTTAGGGTAGAGGTTCCCAACCTGTGGTGTTAACCTGGAGTTTAGGGTGCGTACTCACTTAGTTTCCCTTAAGCTCGCCAATTGTTTGTCGCCAAGAGAAAGAGTGCCGGAACATTTGTTTTGGATGAGAGTTGAAAATTTTTTCGGCGTCGTTTGCGCATGCGCCGTCAGTGATTTGTTTACCGGTCTACGGCGGATGCCCTTAATTGCGCCTCATTTCCATTGGTCTGCTTTCTTCTATTTGATTGGTCGGAGTACGAATTTGAATAATACTTCGTTTGGAATTTTTTGATCATTTACCAAACGATTTTTTTCAATAAAAGATTTTCGTTCATCGAGTTTGCTAATTCTCTTTCTATGTGTTGCTGATTATGGCTTCCAAATATCGAAAAAGGAATATTTTTTCTGGAAACAATGGTTCCCTTGCTAGTTTCATCGTCTTCAAACGTCGTGTTTTTCCTGTGTTCGTGCTTTCCCTGTGTGTTTCGTTCCTCAATGAAAAAGCGAAGCTACGAGGGGACCTCTTCGCTGAAAGCGAAACCGCTTATGTTTTTTTAAGTTAAAAAAATTTGCCCGGTACACATTTGCAATGCCGAAGGCATTGCGTGCTCAATCTCTAGTTTTGAGATGCCGTAGGCATCGAATGCGCAGGATACTTATGAAAAACTCACTGCGCATCCTAAACAGTGTTTGGCGACGGCAAAAATTGCGCCTAAGAAAATTGGCGAGAAAATAGTACGCACCCTAAAATCCAGGTTTACCCGCGAAGGACCAGGTTGGGGATACGTGAATTCAAAGTCGGTCCTGGCGGACATAAGAAAAATGAGGGATTAAAAATGGTACAAAATTTTGTTTCCCCAAGTTCGTGTAAAAAGTAAAAGTTGCTCAAGTCCTAAACCTACCCTAAAATTAAGGAAAAAAGAAAGCAAAGAAAATGTCATTTTTAGCTATCCTTATAAAGTTAAAGCGAAAATATTGTAATATTGATTTCATCTGTTTTAACGTTGAACTAAGGCTATTGTAAAAATGGAATAAACGTAAAATCAAAAATAAGTCCAGAAAATGTTATAAATTCCAGTCATTTGACTCCAAAGCTCACTTAGGTCCTTAACGTTATTGATAGAAACTTTTTTGTATAGACGGATGGTTGAAGGGGTGGATATTAAAGTAAGGGTACGCGAAAATAGAGAGACTAATCAAAGGGTACGCGAGGGAAAAAGGTTGGGAATCCCTGCCTTAGGGAAAAAATCACAATTGGCGCTCTTCCTGTCTCTTTTCTCCTTTTCCTCATTATACGAGTTTTTTTTATTATTATTATTTCACTTTACTATTCACCCGAAGGAAACATTTCCGCCTTATACGTCTTATTAACTTCAAAAAAACTCTAGTTACTTATTCTCTAGAGTCCACTCTCAAATTGTTTTTAAAATTGGGGGAAATAACACATTTTGAACTATTTTCTTAGAGCTGTCCAGCAATGTAATTGGGATATTTGTATGCAACGAGGCAGTGGTGAAATTTGCCTGGGAAATACATCCTAAGCTAGAAATCATTTAAAATTACTCCATCTATGGGAAATTTGTGAAAGTAAAATTCTTATAAATCTGCAAGATGTCTGATCTACCCGAAGCATGCGAAATCCGGAAATTCATGCAGTACATTCCTAGACAATTTTAAAATGTTTTATTTAAATGTTTTTAAAATGTTATTAAAATGCTCTTAATCTTATGTTATGTCTAGTTTAATGTTATTAAAATATTTTTAAAATGTTATTAAAATGCT
>BGPR01002818.1:37234-57405 GCA_013235015.1 Araneus ventricosus | reverse complement strand
CCATCCCTGAAGCTTCTGTGGGTCCTTTTGTCCTCCATGCTGGCCATCCAAGAAGCCGACTGCCATTTCTGTCCATCCTCTCACGGCGTCTACCCCAACATCAACAATTGCAAGTGCTACTACAAGTGCACCGATGGCGTCCCACTCCAGAAGTGGTGTCCACCCGGCCAGAAGTTTGACGTCATGTCTATGAGTTGCTCTTTTCCGTCCAAAACGGTCTGTGCAGGTAAGGAAGTAGACAATAAGGCATGAGGAAATGTGATATAATTGGAGCAAAAATAGTACATGGATATCGGGGCATAAAACTTTCTTTTGTGTCCCTCCCCCGTGTCACATTTGTTTTTAAATAAATTAAATAAAAACATTTTTTAAAAATACTCTAACGAAGGCAGACTATTGGTTGGTTCATTTTAAATCATTTAATTTGAAGTAGATTCACAGCTTATTTACAGTATATATATTTATATACAAGCGGAATAACATTCCATATATTAAAGATATAGAAGCGCAATTCAGTTCTGGATCGTTGCTGTCATCTCAGCGACATCCGGTAAGAAAGACCCACGCTTCCAGGGTTTCCTGATCAAAATAGCAAAATAAGTCCAAACTTTCTTAAAAATAAGGCCAAAAAAGGCTAAATTTGACAAATTGATTGAAATCGCCATTTTCTATTAGAAAAACAGCTATTCTTCATGAAAACGAATCCCACTTGATAGGCAAAATAAGGCCAAACCTTCTTAAAAACAAGGCCAAAAAAGGCTAAATTTGACAAATTGATTGAAAATGACATTTGCTATTAGAAAAACAGCTATTCATTATGAAATCAAATCCCACTTGATAGGCAAAATAGCAAAATAAGGCCAAACCTTCTTAAAAATAAGGCTAAATTTGACAAATTTATTGAAAACGCCATTTGCTATTAGAAAAACAGTTATTCTTCATGAAAACGAATCCCACTTGATAGGCATATGTTCAATGTTCTATTATTAAACTAAAATTTAAGTGAAAGAAATTTAAAACATCCTTGTTCTATTCAGGAGCTATTTCATTTGAAGCTCATTATATATAATTTGAAATGTGTAATACCAAAAATTTATTAAAAAACAATAGAATAAGTAATTAAAAATTGTCCTAAATGTCATTAACGAAAATAAAGCCAAAAAAGGCCAAAAATGAATTTAAGGCCAAATGAAAATTCCTAAGGCCAAGGGCTTTGAAAAAAGTCCAAATTTCGATAATTTGGCCTTAAAAAGGCCAATATGGCAACCCTGCAAGCTTCAATCACTCACTCGCTGGTTAGCGCCGAAGTTCTGTCTTCACTTCTTTTCTTTCCCTGAGGAGGAAGGAGCAGTCTCGAACGGAGGAATTTCGTTTTCGTGGGTAATCCGACTCGGCTCTAGTGGGATGCTCTAGTGGGAGTAATAAGCAGTCTAGACGTTGCAACACATTTTTATTAGTGTACTAAAATGTAGAAATGTTTTAATTTTAATTATTTCCCACTTTTTAGACTTTCATTCGTAAATTATTAAATAATTCAGGAATCTTAAAATCAATTTTTTATCAAATTCACTACAAGATAGGGCTTCTTATATGGAAACAAAATTTAATGTAAATAACCTCCTGACTGAAGTTCTGAAATATGAAAGTATTGAAATAATGTAGTGTCATGGAGAATACACATGTGTATAAAATTTCAAAACACTAGCGCATCAGGCAGTGAGTGAAAAATCGATTACAAAATTCAGCCTTTACAAACACGAAAGAAGTCAAGTTAAATAAAAGCAGTACGACGATCGGGAGTTATAAGTGGGGATACGGGGCAAAAATTTATAGCTTAAAAGTACCTGGGAGTATAGCGGGTAGACAACAAAATTTTAAAATTTAGCTTTAAAATTATGTAACTTTCTCGGATACAATGGAGAATACATAATAGCCTTTAAAATGCCTAGTTTTTGGCATCTAAAATGAAATAAAAATTTTATTTTTTCTACAAAAAGTGGAGGGGGAGACTGTCCTCTCGCTATTCCTGTTGTTAGATTGATCTGCAAATAGTTCTGAGTAGTGTCAGTTTGATTTAAAAACTCTGCATAACAATAATGTCTTCAGATATGTTTAATGCAGTTGTACATCTTGATATTTAATATTTAAAGGGGAAAGATTAAATTTACGATATATTCTTTATTGAACTAATTTCTCTATCCTTTTTATACTGAAGCTGTATAATATTAACAGATAATATGTTTTATGAGTCTTTCAAAGGGTTGAAAACAAAACAGATAATCTATAAAGAAAGTGAAAGGTTCTATTAGACCTTTTGGCTATAGCTGGTTTGCGAACGAATTCACGTGTAAGAAAAGGAACATCTGAAAAATTTAATGGAGACAATTCGGGCTCACGTGACATGTATGAAAAGGGGCCGCTGAAGTGTAATTTTGTAATACATTGCGAATATTGAAGAAAAAAATAGGACGTGACGTCACAACATATCTATATATATAAAAGAGGAAGTCACTCAGTGACTCATCATCGAATCTCCCAAACCACTGGGACTAGAAATATGAAATTTGGCAGGTGGTTGCTTTTTGGGTAGTAGATTCTCGCTAAGAAAGCATTTTTATGAAATTTTTATTTTCATTAATTAAAAATTACTTTATTTTAACGTTTTCCTGGAATAACTTCGGGGCATATTATTGCACAAAAATCATTTATTATCATTTTAAAGTTCAAAAAATTTGCTTTTACAATGATACCAATATAATTTCCATGCAACATTCTGTTCAATTTTAATTAATTTTTGAGTCTTTTCAAACACAATTTCTAACAATGTTTTTAACATGAGCGAATTTTTTACATTAAAACTATTAAGACATGAAAAATATTTTACCCCGAGCAACAAGCTACCAATAATGTGTTACTAAGCGGACGAAGTCTCGGGTACCAGCTAGTCAAATAATAATGCCACCACAAGCCCTTATGCTTATAACCACAAGGGTTATCTTACCAGTTGGTGAGCATGGAGTAGTCAAATAATAGCACTCAGACGTTTGATGACATGCGCAGTTTCATTTGTCATTTGAATGTGACATTGCTTGAATCGACTCTATTATCTGTCATGTCATGGACCAGTGGCGAATCTAGCATTCGGGTCTGGGAGGGGCTGAGGTCATAAAAATTTTGTATCGTCGCGACGAATGTCAAACTTCAAGGCTAAAGTAAACCAAAACTCTTTAACTGTACAGATTTTACTCACCTGACAATAAGAATAATAAAGAATAATACAATACTCTTGATAAGTTAATAAAAATTGCAATGTAATAACTAGCCAAAAAATGTTGTCGACAGCGTCAAAGCTACGAGTACAAGTGGAATGACTACAAAAGTAGGGAAATTGTCGAGCCTGTCAAGCCAGAAAGCAATGTTGAAACGTTTTTATTATTTTTTAAAGAGGGAAATTAAGAAAAAAAAACAGTGGTAATGATTTTAAATATAATCAAGAATTTTGGCTTGGGCGGGGGGGGGGGTCTGTAGCCCGATAGCCCCCCCCCGGATTCGCCACTGTCATGGACTATGTATGCCATTAATCCTTTAGATTCATGTACCACAATTTTAAATAAAAAAAAACTTAATGTCTTTCAATCATTTAATGTCAACCGGAACTTAAAATTCATCAGAAATAAAAACTGGTTAAGAAAGTTGTGCCCCAGATAGAAAAAGGCTGGGTACCACTGGTGTAAGGAAATGTTTCGAAAGCTGTATTGAGGAAAATGCAGAACAAAACACAGTGTTGAAGTACGATGCAATACTTTTATGGTTCACCAACAAAAGAGAAAAAAACTATCATACCGCTTTCTCGGCGTGTTTCTCAATAATCAAAATGTTGTTTATACAACTTTGATTTATAATTCTGAAAGCATTCCACCAAAAATCCACGTTAGAACAATTAGCCTTGTCGTGATGGAAAAAAATGTCGATAAAAGTATATACGAGAATATTGAACCTTTCCGACTTCGAACGTGAGAAGGAATAAATAAGTTTAAGCATAAAATCCATTAATGAAATATTTAAAACACCAGATTTAGATGCTTCCATTTTCAAATGCAATTTCTTGTTTATTGTTAAATAAAAATAAATGTATTTTTGGAACGTCTGTGGTTGATAGCTGTTTTTTGCTCAGATCGGGGGAAAATTTCAACACGTTTCGCAAAGCAGGTTAATGGTTTTCTTAAACAATTTCGTATTAAGCGTTCATGCATTGAAAATGAGTGAGAAAAAAAAATTGGAAATTAATGACAGATGTTGCTTCAGGTTTTATACGAATTACTGATAATCAAGAATAACTGGAAAATAAAAATTAGTAATTGTTTTTTGAAATATAAATTTTTTAGGAGCAATAATCTTAAATCGGTTGTTTAGGAGAGGGCAAAAATTAAAACAGTTATATATACACAAACAGAAAGCTTTCGTTAATATATAACCATAGGAAATACCGTCCTATCTAGGCACGGTTATTCCGAAAGAGACCCGCTTTCGGAGATATCGCAAGACACGCTGTTAAATCTGATTACAAGCCAAGAGATAAACTGCCTTTACAAGGTCACAGATTGGACTTGGTGGATCAACCTCCTCCAGAATGGCCGACACCTAGCTACCTATGACTCCACAACAACCAGTGGCGGACTGGCCAGGTTGCCAGCTTGTCCTATGGCAAGTGGGCCCCCTTACCATAAGACAATTCGGGCCCCCAGGATATATGTCGACTAAAGATCTTAAAGACCATGTTAAGAAATTCATTGCCTGAGGAGAACTTGGAATTCCTGTACGTTGCTATGAAAAGGAATTTCTAGATGATTTGAATATAGAGTACTTATTAACAGATTTACACAGTCATCTAATGAACTCAAATGTTTCCTGAGTTGCCATTAATGAAGTGGACCAAATGTAATACACTTCTGTACATTTCAGTTGTTAATCTTCGGCAGTTAGAATTATTCTTTTAAAAAATTTTTAATTGGTAACTAGTTTACACTTTATTTTCAGTTTGGTTAAAATATTCTCAATATAACAGTATAGTTCCAAAATTACAGTTTGCTATACAACCACCAAAATTATTTAATATTTAATCATAAAATTACATTTATATTTGCTATTTATTACTTTCAATAATACGTGTATACACTGTATTTAGTAATATATATAATAGAGTTTTAGATTGGGAATAGATTATATTAACTTATTGATTGATTTTAATTTATTATATTTGTAATAAATAATATCAAAAAATATATTTGAGATGGTAACGTAGATGTGACAGGCCCACATTGTCTCATGGCAACCACTCTTTTCAGACCCAGTCCGCTACTGACAACAACCGTTCCAGATTCAACTGGTGGCTTCCTTCAAGATGGATAAATTTGATACAATTTCAAGAACGCGTTAAAATTTACCAACGTTAATAACGGTCTAAACGTTCCCAGAGCACACGAGCCAGGGCCAGATTTCCCATAGGGCCAACCTAGGCCATGGCCTAGGGTGCAGTCGTGAATGGGCGCATATACAGAAGAAATAACAGCCAAATATTTACAAACTTTTCAATATTATTTTGAAAAGGCCATATAAAATGATGTTCTTGAAATTTACGTTCGTTACATTAAATATATTGAGCGATATATTTTTTTGTCTTCTGTCGCCGCCCATGCGCTTCTTTGCATTGGAGTAGAATTAATGAGATCTCTCCACTTCAATGACCCTTCAAGCCCATTAACGGAAAAAAGCGCGAACGAAGAAGTTCCAGTAGGTATTTCAGACGATTTCGAGAAATTCGATGAAGTATTTTTACAGTGGTTAATATTGTGGTTCAAAGATTATAATGATTTTATTAAGTGATTATATGTTTCAAAAATAAACTATTGTATATTAAATTGAAAATTATATATTAATTTTTTAGAGGGGGCGCAGAATATGCTTCGGCCTAGTAGCCGCCAAACCAATGATCCACTGTTCCTCAATTCGCCGTCAGAAGGCCACAGAGTCCACTGACAAACTTTATTTGACAATTTCTAAACACTTTTCTAAATTATTTTGCACAATATTCTTAAGTCCAAGTTCGGCAGATAAATTAGACGTTAAGTACAGGATTCCCAAGATATGAAAATTACGTGGTAAAATTTTCTTTCTAATGTCTTTGACGTTCGAGCATCCGTATCCGTAATGTCTTGCAGTTCTAAAGTCCTAGCCGGAATCCCAGTTTGCAGATTTTCTAAAGAATCTGCTGTATTGTAGAGCAAAACACTCATGAGAAGTCATGATTTGATTTAATTAAAAATCCCCATGGCACCGTTTTATGTCTACATAGGGTAAAATTCCAAAGAGAAGCCTTAAATTTGATGAAACCTCAAACCGTATTTGCCATTTTTCAATCATATCAAATTTAGGGGTCTATTCTGGTACCCCGGTTGGGTTGGGTTCCGTTGTTAACGTGAGGAACCTAACCCAACCGGGGGTACCAGAATAGATCCCTAAAGTTGGATTTTGATCCATGATTTGGGCCGCGGTGGCCTGGTGGTAAAATCTCGACGTTCCAGGCTCGAAACCCGATTCCACCGAAGAACCGGGTCTGGTGCACGCTAAATCTATCGTGTCCAAATGTCCTCCCGCTGGTGTGACGCGGAGCTTGGAGAAGGGAGTGCCAGCCCAGGTGCCATTCCCGTCCCCTGTCCGCGGTTCAAAATTACGAGGACCGTCCAAAAATAATCCCTCGTTTTGCTTCAAAAAACGGGATGTAAATATAACTAAACTAAACTATCTTGATCCATAATTTTAGAATTTTAGTTTTGAGATATACATGCGCTCTAAGAGTCGCACTTTTTGCAGCTGAGTCATCAATTTTGCTTCCTCAGATGCCGATATGGGTTCTGACCCAAAACAACCTACTTTGTGGTCTTTCCTTCAATAACTTCTTCAACTTCTCTGTAATGCTAGATTGAATTTTTGAAGACTCCAAAGCTATTAAGGCGGATCTGGAGTCTGTAAAGATAACCACGTTTTCACCATAAGAAGCAATCTTCGCAATAGATTTGAGTATTTTTTTATGTCTGACAGTGTTCAAGATATTGTAATATTTTCACCTACTCAAAATATTTTTATTACGTAAATATACTACAGCTATCTTTTAAATAAGTTTGTGAAACATCGTGATGTGTTGTATTGCCTCAATAATTAATTAAAATTAAAATAATGGTTTTAACACTGTAAGCTACGTGTTTAGGAAACTGGAAACTTTGATTTTCTTCTCCAGTAAAATTTAAAAAACTGTATCGCATTACTTTTCCCCAAGTCCCTTTATTTGAAAGTAAAAGTAAACGCATCATGGTGCTAGATCTATGGACCTCACAAAGCGATTTAGCCATTTTATCAGTATTTTTAGATTTAAAAAAAATTGAGCTTAATTTTTCAGTAAAACAGGATATAAAAGCGTGAAATGTTGTCTGAGTGACTTAAGTTATAATATAATTTTAAAATATTGGGCAAATAAAAACCGTAATGAACTCAATGCGTGTCCACATGATAAACATAAGTAATCCGACATTGCAAAACTCTTTTATTTTTAAACAGAAGTTAAAAATAGCATAAGGAATGGTGGGAAAATAATAATAAAAATTTTAAACTTGAATTTTTGGTTATAATTAATTAATTAATGCAAATAAACTTTAATTGCTCGATTTAAATTGATTTATTAGAAGCTTTCTTTGATGAATTAAGAATGCATTTATTTTACTCACTGATAATTGAAAAAATAGTTTCAAAAATACAAAGATATAAGTGAGTGAATATGCATCATCACTCTCAGTTGGATTAAATATTTTAATTTTTTGGGTTGATCTTCAAAATACATTCACCTTCGCGTTACGCCTGAGTAAAAGATAATACAATCGCTAGAGTATATAATCTTGTAATATAATCCAACCCTAGTCGTTCACGGCTGTCATCTTTTCATTGTGTTGTTCAGAGTTATTATTTTGTTTGTTATGCAGTGACATTGAATATTACTAAAGCATAAATACTAGAGTTCGAGCCAATAAAGGGATTTGGTTAGATAAGATTTTCATTGCTGTTATAGAAAGCACCTGTATAACATTTTAGGTCTAATATAGTTAGGGTTGTCGGTTGTCATAATTGCCAAGCATTGATATGGGAAGTTTAAGTGATAAATAAATAAAACATGGAAAAAAATCTGTAGGTAGTGGTTTTTTTTACTCTGATAAAAAATTCAATAAAGTTAAAGCAATCTAATAAAATGAACAAGTAGAATAATCATAAAAAAGATACGAGGCTAATCCTTTTTAGCCTAGTTATATTTTTAAATTGGACTTTACTTTTTACTTTCTCGTATACGAAATATACAAAGAGAAAGTATTGTAATTGTCAAAAAATTCGAACTCGAGATTTTGACGAACCTCCACGTTTTAGACCTCCCCGAGTCCGAAAAACACAATTTTGGAATTATGTCTGTCTGTGAACACGTTAACTCGAAAACTATTAGAGATACGGGATGAAATTCGGTATGTGATCTTTACACATCATTTGTAGGTTTCTATCAAATTTTGGTCAAAATCCGTCAATGGGAAGTCTGTCTGACCGTATGTCCGCGTTCATGTGAATATTATAACTCACAAAATTAAGTAGCTAGGTGGGTAAAATTTGGTACGCATTTTTATCATCAGGAATGTAGCTTTGTATCAAATTTTGGATCAAATCCGTCAAAGGGTTGACTGTCTGTCTGTCTGTATAACCTCATACTTTTGAATGCAATAAGTTCTTTAAAAAATTACTTCGATAAATGAAATTTGTTATGTGGCCTTTTTACCTCAATGGTAGATTTGTGTCCACTTTTTGTGTCAATCGGTTAAAAAGAAGGCATTCAAATTGCAAATTTCGTTTTCTTTATCTTACACCCAGCCCTTTTGGTAATCCCGCCGGCTTCTAATTCCACCTCCTCGTTGGACGACCTTCGGAAATCGTTGCATGACGTTTCGCTTACTTTTTCTCCATTGCGTTAGGGGCTCCTGTTCGTTTCACTACCTTTTATTTAATTAATCATTTTCTTCTTTCGCATAATTATAAAATTGGACGTAAACCATTTTAAAATTACAATAACGCAGAGTTTAGGGAGGAAACGGAACAAATAGTAATACGGGACTGAGTAATGAAATACGGTGACAGTCCCGTATATACGGGGCGTATGGCAACCCTAATTATAGTAATCACGCTTCATTTTTGCATAATTTCAGCATTTGATATCTGACACAGTAATCTTCAGATATCTCACCGATTTATTTTGATCTAGATGGCGACGTTCTCACATAGGTATTGTGATACGAGATATACAGAGACATCATTTGTGAAGATAGTTTTTCTTTTTATAAACTTTTATTTTATTTAAATTGACTTGCTAAGTGATGGAATTTTGTAATCGATTTTTTACTCACTTCTTTATGTGTTAGAATATTGAAATTTTGTGCACATGTGATTTCTCGATGACAATACAGTATTTAAGTATTTTCAGAGCTTAATTTTTAGTTAATAGATTAATATAATTATATTTTGATTCCATACGAGTGGCACCATATGGTGGTGAATTTGGGAAAAAATCTAGTTGAAGATTCCAAAATATTCCTAATAATGAATTACGAATTTTTTAAACATAGAAACTTACTAAAATAAAAGTAAATTGAAATAAAATAATTTTTTAAAAATAGAAAATAACTAAAACAAAAAAAAAGTTGCGTCTTGGTATACTAATAGAAGTGTTTTAAGAAATTTTTTGTCAAATGTCATTATAGTAATTTTGTCTAAATTTGAGATAGAACTACACATTAAAATGTTCTACTAAAACAGGGTGTCCCAAAAATGTGTTTCAACTTAGAATAACTATTAAATGAATAAGTGATAACATACTTCAAAGTTTCATAACTCAAATTAATTTAAACGAATGTAGAATCTTGTGTCAAGTATCGGAATTGCTCGAAATGTTGACCGTTATTGTGTTGGCATTGCACCGATGGGATTACTGAAGTCGTTAAGCGTATCATTAGGTATTTCGGACAATTTCTTTTCAATGGCTACTCTCAACTTTTCCGACTGTAGATTGTCATAAGCAATAAAGACTATGTTTCAGGTCATCCGATAGAAAGAAACCCATCGGGAATAAGAATCGATGGGTGTTGGGCAGTGATGTGGGGTGGGTAAATACCCAGTGGGTAGGTAAATATTTTTTGGGTATATACCCGGGTACTTAACCAAGGCCTGGGTAAATACCCAAAAACTGGGTATTTTGCAGAAAAAAAACTTTTTGAATGCTGATTCACAGTGAAACATGCAAACTTCTATAAATACCCGAAACTGGGTATTTTACAAAAAAAATGTATTCGAGAATGGTAATTCAAAAAGAAATATTAAATTTATAAATACCCATACACTGAGTATTTCGTAAAAAATGTATTTGTGAATGGTGATTCAAAATTAAACAGATAAAATTTCAAAAAATGGGTATTTTTCAAAAAAAAAGTATTTGGGAAAGATGATTCAAAATGAGATAAAAAAAAAATACGTAATTACCCCGAAACTGGATATTTTTTAAAGTACTTGCGGTAATCAAACATATAAAATTTATATACATAATACATAGTTTATAATTTTTTTAAAGTTTTGACTAAATTATAAAAAAAAACCAATTGCTAACAGGATTCAGAATAAAGTATTCTAAAACTTAAACGGGATTGGGGATAATTTAGTTTTTCCGGTTTGAAGCTATGACACTTACAATAGAGTAATAATTTTTAGCACCGTTTATGTTATACTAGTTGCCTTTGGCAATCATCTTTTCGCTGGAAATATAATTTCAACAGACTCTCTTATGCATAATTTGTTATTCATGGCTTAACAATGTAATTTGAAACTTCAAATTAAGATAGAGATTTAACCCGCGTTCTTTACGCAGCCTTGCACTTGTTCTGTTCCTTGTCTATTTGAATGTCCCTTATGGAGTCAAGTAACGTCTAATTGTACGTGATCGACACGAACTATAATTTAACAAACTTGATTTCAACATCGAAATAGCGCGGCACGTTTTACGTCCAGCGGCATGTTAGCTTGCCGATAAAATGATTTAGAACATAGCAACCATAATTGTTCAGTTAACTGGATTATTTCCTAATATACTTACTATCTTGAGAGCTTCTCTTACAGATTGCACAAATAAATTGATCAAATAAAAAAGGAAAGTAAAATCCAATAGAATATTATCTAAGCTTTCAACAATGGAAGAGAAACGCTCAATTAAATATATCGTTTAACAATGAAAATAGTTTGAATTTCATTGTAACAATGAAAAGTATTGTTTTAAAATTCTGCTTTAAAATATTTTTTAATTTATTAAAATTAGAGAAAAAAAATCGAATGACAACTTAATTGATATCATTAAAAGGATAATTTTTTAAATTTTCAGATGGTGTAAAAATAATTTTTATGATGTAATATTTTCGGAAGTTATTAAGGAAAAATACCAAAATGTCGCTTAAATTTTAATGAATTAAAATTTTTAAAAAAATCCGGCTACGAGGTGCACATTCCCACGCTTCAAAGTATGTTTGCACAAATTTCGTTGCTCTAGACCTAGCGGTCTTGTCCTGTAGAGCACCAACATGAACCCATTCTCCTTTACTCTTAGTAGAGATAAACAGAGCCAGTGAATATTGTGATCCATAATTTACTCACATTGCCGTGCTGGAAGTCAAACATTCTTGTTTTGATTTAGTGAATACATAGTCGTTTACCTTACGTGTATTAATATTACTATATATTTTACGTTAAAAGTAAAAAAAAATTGAAAAGTTACCTGCTCGGAGCTTTTAATGTTAAGAAAGGATATTAGTATCCAAAGTAAGTACTGTAATGTTGAGTATAAACATGCCAATGTAAGCAAAATGGAGAAACACATAAGAAATATTTCAAAAGTTCTATTGGATTAAAAAAGGTTTTGAAAGGGATAAAATAGATGATGAATTTTCTTTTAATCAAATTCCAACTATGACAACTACATCAAATTTAGAGTTTCAAGAACATTTAAGTATTGTTGTTTATGATCCAAATGATTCCCATCTAACCAGGAAACTTTGTGTGAGTGTGCGTATCTAATATATAATACAACAGTTTCCAAATAATACAACAGTTTCAGCAACAAAAGAATTCAAATTTCTTGTTGCTGAAATGTTGTTACAAAGATCACTTAACTTTGTTGAATGTAATATGAGTGAATATTACTTTCAGAATAATTCTCTTTTAACTTCTCATCAGCAATGTCTGGTACTTTGACTAATTAATCCAAAAAGAATGATAAACAATTGTATCTTTCATTTTAGTTTCTATTATCAGCTGTTTATCATTTTAAACCAAACTCATTATTTTCTTTTCTTCATTTATTTAAAATAACTCTTATTTTTAAAAAAAGCAACAAATACATTATTATTACATCTTAAACATTGTCGTAATTTTTCTAACCTCATTTCTTTTAACAATAAAATTCTTTTGTTCTTTTACTTTTCAAATATTTTTTCTTGTTCCAGTTTTAAATTTTGCTTCCTTTAAAAAAAATTAAATCTTTTTAAATTTGCTATATTTTTTCTTGTTGATTGTTTGCGTACTATTATTATTCCCTTACTCATTGTATTAAAAAAGGATTGACATTTAAGCCACGCAAACATCTATGATATAGTATTGTGTTTTTGTTTTTTCTGATTCAATTTTTTAGCCTTTATATAATTTAAAGGGTTCATAAAACTAGACTTCTTTTTTTTATCTTACCTAATGCTCAATGTATATTATATACATAGTTATATTATATAGAAAAATCATATTTCACAGCAGTGGCTGTATTTTATATGAATAGAGTTAATTGAAAAATAAATACCCAGGTAAATACCCATTTTGGGTATTTACCCTTAAAAATAAATACCTGGGTATTTTACATCACTGGTGGTGGGAGAAGCTCGATATTCCCTTTTTGCCAAACCACATTGACATTTTCCCATCAAAATAGGCCTTAGTAACAAATATGCATGCACACTAAGAACAACAATGCCACCATGTACCGCGAACAATAAAGGCACATATATTCACTTGCGAGCCGAATGGTTAGCGAACCGTTCGAGAACAGTTCGCAGAAATTATTTTCACGGCGAACCAATCGTGAACCATGGGAAAGGAGCAAGCTCTCCTCAAACCATTAATCACCGCTTGTCAGTCACTAATGGAGGTGAGGGAGTGGTGGTTGTGGAAGTGCTTTGAAAAACGCCATGGTTCGCAGATTTCACGTTGCTGATTCGAAGGAGGTTCACGAAAAACGACGAATTCCAACACTCGAACACGTCCTAATGTGAACTGTGAACCGATGTGTGTTCACGGTGAAAACCGACAGGATCTGGTTCGACGCGAGCGGTTAGCGACCCGCCCGCATCTAACTAAAAACCCCGTCCATACTTGCGAACTAGCGAACCGTTCGGCTTTCAAGTGTATTGTGACGCAAAGGAGCGAGCATAAGTCCGCAACGCCAAATAATGAAACCTATGTTAGTGGTTAAAAATTAACGTAAATATTTATCCTTTGCGTGTATAAGTTTGTTTTGTGAATGCAATAAATTCAAATGGTTTAAAAGAGATAGCCGCTGTCACACCTTCAATTAATTCGTAACTCAGATTTATTAATGCATGAATCATTTCCAGATGAAATGCTGAATTATTCAATTAATTTTTTTGTGTGATAGTTATTCAAAGTGTGTGTATATTTTTTGATACTCCGTATTTCCGTGTAAATACTAGGGTCAACCAAAAAGTTAGTTGCACTGCTTGAGAAAACAAAACAGGATCGAAATTTTCAATACTGGTATATGTGTACTAAAGTTCTATAAAAACTCTACTTTCGACGTAATTACCTCCTTTACTTAAACATTTATCGAGTCGTGGCACAATTTTTTTGTGCCTTCTGCGAAGAATTCTCCTCCAACGTCCAATAACCATTGTTAGATCATCTAGTCATAAGAGTGATGTCGTTGCTTTGAAAATTTTTGCTTCATGGGACCGAAAACATGGAAGATTTAAGGTGTAACATCCGGGTTATAAGGGGGGGGGGGGGATAATCCCACACTTCTCACTTAAATTTTCTCAGGAGATACCTCGTTAGTTTTCGCGCATGCGTTCTCGCAACGTGCATTGTTATGTCCATCCTCGAACATGTTGCAACACTTTGCGATAGTTTGATGCCATATTGCATTTTCAAAATACACCTCGCGCAAATGCAGATAAACTTCATTGTTTGTTTTCTACCGGAGATTTTTATCTCTTGAGTCAGGGGTGTGTAGTAGTGTAAAGTAAAGCGAAGTGGAGTTACACCTTTTTGCCCACAAAAAACGAATAATTACACACAGTGACGAATCCAGGGGGGGCTATCGGGCTGCAGCCCCCCCCCCGAGCCAAGCCAGAATTCTTGATATTATTTAAAATCATTAAAACGGTTTTTTCTTAATTCCCTCTTTAAAAAAAATAATAAAAGCGTTTCAACATTGCTTTCTGGCTTGACAGGCTCGAAAAATTTCCTATTTTTGTAGTCATTACACTTGTACTTGTAGCATTGACGCGGTCGAAGGCATTTTTTGGATAGTTATTTCATTGTAATTTTTATTAAATTCTCGAAAGTATTGCATTGTTCTTTATGATTCTTATGGTCAGGTGAGTAAGGTCTGTAAAGTTATGGAGTTTTGGTTTACTTTAGCCTTGAGGTTTGACATTCGTCACGACGATACAAAATTTTTATAAACTCAGCCCCCCCCCGACCCGAATCCTAGATTCGCCACTGATTGCACACATTTCTAATTTGGAAGCCACCTGCAGCTGTCGAGACATGCTTGCGATTGATTAGGAAGTAACCTAAAAGTGTCACAAGCCGTTTCATCATCATCATCATGCTCTGCAGATAAATGCCTGCAGTGTTGCACAAAGTTTTAATAAAATAAACTTTTACCAAGATTTTTTTACGAAGAAGTGACACTAATTTTTTGACTGACCTACGTACTATTATGAGGAGAAAATACAAGTAAACACTCCCCCAGAAAATCTTTCATATGAACTAAATATTGGTAAGTAAAACCAACCAAACCCTTGGTTTTTTGAATGTTAAAATGCACTCTGCGGTTTTTATTAAACGATATTCGATGCTTTCTAATCCAATCTCGGATATTTAGAACAGTGCAATCACTCACAAATCAAAGGATAATAGATAACAGTTAATCAACCTGCAATAATTTGCTTGAAAAATTACTCTTCTTTTTAAATTCTAAACCTTTAATGCTTGGTTTACAGGTAAATCTAATAAAATAATTCGACTTCTTAACATCTAGGAGGCACCCTTTCTGTTTTTTCACATAATTATTCTCCAGGATTTGCACGCTTCAACGAGTAAAGCGAACGTTCGCTTTCGTAATTTGTGACTGTATCATAACAGTTTTCAGGCCACGGTCAATGCCTTTAAGAATCGTAATCATTCCCCGCTTTCACTATCATATACCAAAGCTCATCACGACATAATATTTTTTTATATATAGGGTTGCCATAATTGTCAAGTATTGATACGGGACGTTTATGTGAGAAATAAATAAAACATGAAACCAGCGGGAGTGTTCTCCCCTAAAATTTCTCGTATACTTCCCCCAAAAGGTGCCGTTTCTCCTTCCCCCGCGTGGCTAAAAATATTCGAACCTACTGTTATCCAGAATCCAATGACTATCAGACGGTTTTTCATTGTAGTGATTGAAAAATATCTAGGTAAAGAATTCAAAGAGATGCGTACCGATTAAAACGAATCTATCGCACACTGCTAGGTTTCACTTTTGCCGTCTCAAGGACAAACTGACGTAATTCGCTCCTTTCGGGAGCACAGACGATTGCTTCCGTACGCATGCGCGTGAAGATAGCAGATTGGATCAATGGTAAATTATACAGGCCGACAGACAGTCAACCCTTTGACGGATTTGGCCCAAAATTTTATATGGACCTACATTCATGACGATAAAACTGTGTACCACATTTTATCCATCTAGCTATTTAAGTTTTTGAGTTATAGTGTTCACATGACTTCGGACATACAGACAGACAGACTTCCCGTTGACGGATTTTGTCCAAAATGTGATAGAAACCTACAAATTATGTGTAAAGATCACATACCAAATTTCATCCCCGTAGCTCTAATAGTTTTCGAGTTATCGTGTTCACAGACACACAGACAGACAGACATGGTTCCAAAATTGTGTTTTTCGGATTCAGAGAGGTCTAAAACGTGTAGATTCGACAAAATCTCGAGTTCGAATTTTTTGACGATTACAATACTTTCTCTTTGTATACTTCGTATACGAGAAAGTAAAAAGTGGGTAGGTAATGGTTTATTTTACTCTGATAATAAACCAATAAAGTGTAAGAAGCAATCTATAATAAAATGAACACGTAGAATAATAATAAAAAAATGCCAGGCTAATCCTTTTTTGCCCAGTCATATTTTTAAGTTGATTTTGATTTCTTAATTATATCATTTTCTTCTTTCACACAATTATAAAAATGGGCGCAAGTGATTTTAAAACTATAATGAGAAATTAGAATTGCTTGATTTGTCTCCACTGACAACCTATTTCTGTCGACTTTAAGGAAAACAATTAATTCTCTTCACATTTGCATTGTGGACTGGAATGCCAAATACGTATCCGTATAATTTTATTACATCTGATCAACATAAGGCAGGAAACGGGACAAAAACAGGACAAATAGTAATACGGGACTGCGTAGTGAAATACGGTGATAATCCCTTATATGCTGGACACAGTGGGGAATCCAGGCGGCGGGTCGGGGGGCCCGCGGAGGTCATAAAAATTTTGTATCGTAGTGACGAATGTCAAGCCTCATGGCTTATATAAACCAAAACACTTTAACTTTACAGGCTTTCCTCTCCTGACAATAAGAATAATAAAGAACACTACAATGCTTTCGATCATTTAATAAAAAATACAATGAAATAGCTGACCAAAAAAATGTTTTAGACCGCGCCAACTCTACAAGTACAAGTGGGAATGACTAGAAAAGCCTGTCAAGTCAGACAGTGTCCTTTTCGAGCCTGTCAAGTCAGAAAGCAATGTTGTCACGATTTTATTACCATTCTTTTAAAATGAAAATTAAGATCAAACAGTTGTAGTGATTTTAAATTAAATCAAGAATTTTGGTTTAGCTCTGGGGGGGGGCTGCAGCCCGATAACCCCTCCCCTGGATTCGCCACTGACTGGACATATGGCACCCTATTTATATATGATGTAAGTGGAAAGGAAGTATGAAAACTTTCATATTCAGAAATGCTTACAATCTCCAAACGGTGCAGGACTAATTTGAATATAGTTGATAACAGTAATGCAATTAAGTTGCCAATTATTTCTCTCCCTAAGGATATATTCAGGTAGGTAGAGGGTATCTATACATGGTGATACGAAGGGGTTCTGACAAGTTTTAAGAACATGTCAAGCATACCAAAATTAGTTAGTTTCGTACGGGAATACATAGGCGAAAACATCATGATCCGCGCTAGTTATTCAAATAGAATCTAAAATAAATGAATGTAGATATGATTTACGAAATAGGTTTATTAAAAAATGTGTGCATAATGTTAGACAAGATTTCCAAAACTTACTAGCGCTCTATCACAGGCAGCGTTGATTGCGCAGTGGCGTAACGACCGAGGGACAAGGGGGTATAGGTAATCCGGACGCCAGCTTTAAGGGGAGCCGTGGAGTAAAATATAAGTGCGTTTATGCCCTTTTTTCAAAGAAAAAATGATTAAGGGCGTAAAAATAATATCATGCCCTTGCTAAGTCACTGATGACCACTGGAGTAAACAACAAGAATCCAGGCACCAGTTGTCACTGCTACGCCACTGGCAATACTGACAGATGTCGTTTATGTCACACTTTAAAGTCAAATGCAATGAGGGGGCGAAAAAATACCATTCCCTGGCGCCCTTTACGCAAGCTAAGCCACTGATAATATCTGGAGGGGCGAAAAAATCATATGGTGATCCGGTCGCCACTTACCCTTACTACGCCACTGTAATTGTGAAATATCCAGCTTCACTCAGCCTTCAGAGCAAGCGCGCAAATAGTTCTTGGTGGGACACGCGCCCATTTCTTTCTATTTATGCTTTTTATTCTTTCTGTAGCTTTCTACAAGCGTCTATTTGGACATCTTCTGCGATACGAACTCACTGCTGCTCTCCCTTTCCAGCAGCTGCCCTATACACTAAATGCATGTCTGCCCAGTGGCGTAGAGCTAGCAAGTAGAGTTTGGGAACTCCAGTTCTTATCAGTGGCTTAGAAAGTATAAAGAGTAAGTAAGATCCATTTCGAATAGGAGGAATCCAACGGAAGTCGGAATTTTTTTTATTCTTCGAGCCAATTTGCGGCGGAACACATTTGAATGAACTTCTACCTACTAGGAAATGGATTCTTCCTACGATAATCTGTTTCTATAGCGACCGCCGTAAACTAGACATTTTGGCGGTGAGAGTTCTCGTTGCGGACAGACAGTAGAACAAATTTCGAATGAAATCCTTAACGGGTCTGTTTGTCCGTTCGTGTGAAAATGAATACGATAACTCAAAAGCGCAACGAGCTAGATGAATGAAACTAGGTATATGGTTTTATTGCCAGAATTGAATATTTGTATGAAATCTTGGATGAACATCCGTCGAAGCGTTGGCTGTCTTTCGAGCACTCTATTCGCATATAACTGCAGTGAACGTCGCTTGCAGAGATCACATTGGGTCAAAGCCAAATGATCACTAGGGCCGCGGTGGCTAGTGGTAAGGTCTCGGCCTTGAGGCCGGAGGGTTCCAGGTTCGAAACCCGATTCCGTTGAAGATCCGTCGTGTATTGGGCCTGTTGCACGCTGAATCATACGTAGAGGGCCAAACGTCCTCCCGTTGGTGAAATATTGTTGATGAAACTTGGAGAGGGGAGTGCCAGCTCAGGTCTCGTCATCTGAACTAGGTTCAAAACTACGAGGTCCGTTCCAAAATAGCCTCGTGTTGCTTCAAAACGGGACGTTAATATAGCTAAACTAAGCCAAGAGATCACTACAACCGAATGATCAGTATGTCCAAAATGCCTTAAAAATGGCACAAATCTATAGGAACTCAAAGACAGCGGAAAAAACAGGCCACACTAAATCATTGGTATGTACTCATTCGTTTTGATTAGAATAAGAAAAGCGATACAATACACAGAATTTAAATATATATATATATATATATATATATCGGGCATTGTGACTGCACGTCTCTTCCTTCCTATGCCCCGGTTTCACACTGCTGAATACTTGGTTTTAATTACTGGATGTATTTGTTTTAAAATTCTTTAGAGTTGTTGAAGTATTGGTTTTATTGTAATTAAGGGTACTAACTGCGAAACATATATTTTTTAATTGTATGGTTTTATTTGATTTTTCTTGGTGTGTTTATTGTACAGTGTGTACACAAATGAAGTGACTCATTTCAAAAATTAATTTTAAAAAACTAAAAATGTTGGAACTACGTTTTTTTAAAAAATAAGAGCGCATTTCAAAAAGTTTTTTTCCAGATAGGTAACGCGGCGTTACGCCGTTCTAAATTTGTTCTAGAAAGAAAATTCCGTACGGAAATGGCTACTGATCAGCAGAAACCGATGCGTGTTTTCTGGTTTATTTTTTAAAATTTTTCTTGAATATCACGAAAACTCTTCAGTTTTCACACGACATGTGAATTGACAAATTAAATAGCGTAAAATTCCCTACAAATACATGCGTTTATTTTTCTTCCAGTTTCAATATTTTCTCAGATAATGGCTCTAAACAAATTTTTGATTTCCAGTAATTTACGACCCCCTAGACCACCGAAATGGCATGTTACCTATCTGAAAAAGAACTGGGATGCGCTCTCATTTTTAAAAAACTGTAGTTCCAACATTTTTAGTTTTTATTTCTTATTATTAATTTTTGAAATGAGTCTCTTCATTTGTGTACACCTTGTATTTAGTGTTCTCCTTATATGTATGGAATTTT
>BGPR01002818.1:6941-36517 GCA_013235015.1 Araneus ventricosus | reverse complement strand
GCCCAGTCCAAGCCGAGAAGGTTAGAGAGCATTACGAAGATGCCTCTTGTTTTCCTTATCTCCCTTCCACCCCAACCACTGGACTGGCTCCACAGTGAAAAGTTCAAAAAAACGAATTTCAGGAAGGCCTTTCAAATGGTGTATGTGGTTTGCAGCCTCAAAATGCATTTGGCGCAAATAGACTTGGTTGCAAAATATCAATGAGCAAAGCGACCAAAATCCAAACAAATTATTACAAAGGTGAGAGGGACGAGACTCAGAGTTTGTTAATTTGACACTGCTGAAGAGATCAGTCTATTTTGGGAACCATTTTTGTGGGCTACGTTTCCACAGCACAGAACATGATAAAATTACAGCTTTAAGACAAAGCCCAGAGTGCCACATCCACCCAGGACAAACACAGGCTAGAATGACAGAGAGGGAGGCATCATGGGGAAAGAGATGGCTCCGAGTAGCGCCACCACCATGGGAGAAGGCGGTTGATTGTAATTACTTCCACCAAGGTGAATGATTTAAGACACGAACTTGGTCGCGTATGAAATATTATAAATGTACCCTGACTTTAATGCTTTATAAATATTTAGCAGTACGCACACGGGTAATTTGAATCAGGACTTCAAAAAAGTTGGTGAAAAATGCCCACAATGGCACAAAGTTTTGAAAACAAAATCAAAACAAAAATACACATTATTGATATTCCCTTATTTTTTTCTTTGCAGAATGATGTCTGCCTACCGCAGGGAAAAGAGGGTCAAACTTCACCAATGCAATTCTGGGATGGTCCGGAGCTCTCTAGCTATTTAAATCGCTGAAAAACTGTGAGGAATGATCAGGGAAAAATTAATTTTAAAAGAAAAACGAAAAAGATATTTTTTGATCGTTATTGATTTTAAATACGACATATATTGTATTCTCCATTTATAAACTGAAAAAACGAAGAATTACAAGAATCTTAGAATACCATAATTCAAATAATCTTTATTAAAATTACCATAACAGTGACTATTCTCAAAATTCAAATGATTACTACGTTGGAACATTACAGAACAAACTTCATTAGAACGGAAATCGTTTGTTCTTTTTACAGTATAGGTGTATTGTTTTCATTACAATTGTCAGTACTATTGAAAATGAGTGCGAAAATCACCCAAAAGACTAAACAAATAAAAATTTCTAGATTAAATTTCAAAATTCAGCTTCAGGGGTGTATTCAGTCACCATTACGATACCTTTGTGCCAAATTTCATGGCTGTAAGTGCAGTAATTCGTCTGGTTATCGCAGACAAACACAAACATTACCTTTTATAAGTATAGTAATTGTAAAACTAATAATAAATGCACTTATAGGACGGTCTGGATGGAAATGGAGGGGGGGGGGGGGAGGTTGGTGGGTAATATACGTCGCCAGGAAAACGCGTTAGAATTTTTTGTCAGTTTCAGACCAATTTTACCAATTCAATGTGTAAAAGGCAGGTTTTTCCTACATATAGACACCATCAGGAATTCTCGAATCGATATTTTTTTTAGACGATTAACCTTTTTCCCACAAGCACTTGCAATTTTTCATTTTTTTTTTTTTCTGATGCTTTACAGTAGCTCTTTTGATCCACTGTAGGGATGAGAGAAAAAATGTTTCATGATTTGGTACTTGTACCATTTAGTATAGAAGCTATCAAGACCCTAAAATTAATTTTGGACTATGTCTTTTTTACGATATCACATATCCATCAAAACTTGTTATTTATCACTTTAAAGTTAACTATTTTTGCTTGTTTTTTTACAAATATCTGTCTTTTGATCCTATGAGGATGAAGAAAAAATGTTTCATGATTTGGTACTTATTTACATTGAAAAGAGAGATTTTTTGAATGTATAAAACCATCAGACCCTAAAATTGATTTGAACTATTAACCTCTTTTCAGAGGAATATCATATATTAATCATAAAAACTGTTAGCACTTCTAAGTTAAGTCTTTTTAGCATGGTATGTGTAGTTCTTCTTATTTGGGTAGATCAAAACCATTTAGTATTATGAAACTAGTGTGTAGCATGAAAACATTTTATGTAAAATAATACAAATTCTATTTAAATTCAATATAAGTAGTTTCTCATTCTACAGTATTTTTAATATTAATTTTTTTAAAATTAAAACACTTCCTATATAATGTGAAATACTTGTAAATTGATTTATATCAGATACCAGATATAAATTAAATATTTTGGAATTTCATCAAACAAGACAATCTCAGTGAGATTCATAGAAAAGAAAGCGATATTCACTACCTTGGTTACTGGAAATTATATGTTTTCAATTTTGTAAGTGACAAGTATGCAAGACTCGTATTGTAAAGCTTACATCAAAATTAAAAGCAAAATTTAAATTTTATTACAAATTAACAACTGGTACCAAAAATCTATTTATTAAAAATTACAAATTGCATAGAAATAGGAAAATATTGATCAAAAAAAATGTTAGGTGTGCTTTTTTGTCAGATGTGGTATCAATCATCGATAAAACCAATTAACTTTTTCTTCATAAATAGTAGTTTCCTGACAATGCCTCTCAAACTAAACTACGATTCAATTTTATTATATTTTTTTACTAAAACAGCATTATTTGTGAAGAAACTATGTTTATTTCTATTAATAATGCGACACACATAAATAAGTTTTGCAAAGTAGAGTTATGAAGGAAGACTATACACTTGTCAAGTAATCAGGTTAAAAAATATAATCTATTATTCTTACCTTCAATTTTTAATACCGGTGGATGGTGTGGTATACTCTAAGATTATATCATTGCCCATGTCTAGTACAGATAAATTTAAGTACATTAAATATATAAAGGGATGATATTTAGAGCATTCAATATATGATTTACGGTAATCTTATATTCAATAAACAGTAATCATTTGATTCTAGGTAATAATTAGTACTAACACATCGACAGAATAAAACTATAGTAGAAACATAGAAAACATCTAGATACTAATCATAGCATGAATGCTCAGTAGTCTGTATTTGTATTCGAACTGCTTCTAGAATACTAAAGAGGATTTTTCTTGTATTTACCTGACCAAATATTTTCAAAATCAAATGAATTTAGTTTAACGTAACTAGATTTTTATGGTGAAAGCACGAACTCAAAGAAATAATCCTTGAAATGAAAAGTTTCACTTTCCTCAGTTTTAAGAAAGGAAAAAAATTGAAAAACAAATTCCCAGAAAATTAAATATTTAAATTACTCTAAGTTCACAAATGGCGTTACAAGAGTAAGAAGAGAAAGTTCATTCATGGACTTTCAGTGATTGTCTTAACTTTATCACGGGGTGTTCTTCCATTTGCTGTTAGGTAGTTCACACCGATATTCTGTTTGTGAACATATTTTTCAAAATTTATCTTGTCAAGGATATTTGGGACGAAATCAACAAAGAAAATTTTTGTTAGAGCAAGAAAGAGAATAATACATTAAGGGAAATATGGATACATCATTTTTTTTGAGGTTAATTATGAAATAATGATTTTTGAGGGGATATGATTCTAGCAGTAGTTTGATTCAAAATCATTTAAAGTTGTTAAACACTAGTTTAAGTGTTTATTCTGAATTTCTCAGATAGATTGGGAATTCAGCTGCATGAGAATTAATTCTTAATTTCAGAATGAACGGGTCAAATTAGATGCTATTTTATGTAATTTTAAAGGCAGTTATTGCACATTATATTCTGTAAAATGATAATTTTTCTTCCTCGCTCACTAAAAGGATTGGGTTCCTTGGTTGAGATTTGTTATGATTAAAGAGTTCAACGTTTTTAATTTCATTTTCAGATTCTATTCTTAAATAACTCAGTTATGCAGAGAGACCGATCCCAGCATTCTCCGGTGGATATCAATTTCTCCGGTCGGGTGGATATCGACTTTCACGGAGATGTTTGTGTGTCGACGTTCTCAATCTCAGTCTTTCCGCAGTAACAACTCTAATAGCTGCCTTTTGATAACTATTATGAAGCGTATTACCAGGTTAAAACATCCTTTATTTTTACAGTGGTTCGGATTAGCGTTATATGGTTCTCAATCAGTTTTGAATAGTAAACACATTAAAAAATTCACCTCTCAAAAATGTTAAAATATACTGTCGGCTAAAAGGAAAAGACGAATCATATCATTAGAGGTTTTCTAAAAGTTTTGGGAAACTAATTCTTTAATAATCAAGATAAATATTAATCACTTGGATAAGTTTTCTTTATACGAAATTCACTAATATGGAAATGTAATTATTAAAGAAGATTTTTTAACATGTTGAGAAGAATAAGAAAATAATTCTTTTACAGGAAATAGATGACGCTTGGAAAATAGTTAGCGAAAGATCGAGTTTGTATTATGTTCTACTTTCTATTTTGGTAAAAACAGACAAAGCATTCTAAATAATTCATTTTAAAATATTGCATAAACAAGATTTTCCGTATGCCTTAACATTTATAATGAGCTGCTGATCTTTTCATTTACATCATTACATTGATTAAATTTTATCATGGTCTGCAACTTTACTGTTTCACTACTTTTTTTAATTATTGTATTGATAAATAAAACTTACAATACTTCTAATTGTGATAATGGCCATTAACATGTGCACCAAACTACACAAAAGGAAAAATCATTAAGAAAGGAGGAAATAAATTAAACCAAGTATTAGGTACTTACAAGAATTGCACCATTTTAGTTTTCTTGTACCTACAAACCAGAGTGTTCTCTTTCTCGACTTTCTCAATTCCTGATACAATGTATGGCTGCTTTTGTGTTTAAATCTCATGCAATACAGTAGAGATTGATTGATGATTGACACTCCCTCTCACTGGCAGCCACCACCCAAGGAGGGTGCCATGGGCCAGTGAGGAGAATGGGCGATAGCTAGAGGAGAAGACAAGAATGGTTTCTCAGCCCCTAGAGCAAGGAGAACACCCTAGACCAAATTACAGGATTCACTTTTAACCTCAAATCATCCGTTGCCTTCCCTTAAATATATACAAACTACACCCATTAAACAAGGGTGTAAATTAATTGCCTATTATAACTACAAGTTTCCCATTTGTAAGCAAATGATACAATAAAGGCACCATTAAAATTCCATACATATAGGGAGAACACACTAATGCAGAAGGAAAGAAATTCATACCTTATAAGGAGAACACTAACACTATAAGGAGAACACTAAAATACAAGGCGTACTACAAGTAGAAGAGACCATTTAAAAAGGTAATAATAAGAAATAAAAACTAAAATGTTGGAACTATGATTTTTTTAAAAATGAGGAAGCGCATCCCAGTTTTTTTTTTCAGATAGGTAACATTAAAATTTCAGGTGGTCCAAGGTGGTCGTAAGATTACTGGAAATCAAAAAATTTGTTTAGAGGCCATTAATATTGAAACTGGAAGAAAAAATAAACGCATGTATTTGTAAGGATTTACGCTATTTAATTTGTCAATTCACGTGTCATTGAAAACTGAAGAGTTTTCGATATTCAAGAAAATTTTAAAAGAATAAACCCAGAGAAAACACATAAACTCGGTTTCTGCTGATCCAATTACTCCGTGCAAGATTTTCTCCTTCTCATAAATTTAAGAACTGGCATAACGCCGCGTTACCTATCTGGAAAAAAAACTTTTTTGAAATGCGCTCTTATTTTAAAAAAAACGTAGTTTCAACATTTTTTAGTTTTAAATTAATTTTGAAATAAGGTCATTTGCGTACACACTGTACAATAAAACACTAGAAAAATCAAATAAAATCATACAATTAAAAATATATAAGTTAATTTACCATAATTACAATAAAACTCAAATAACTAACAACTCTAAAGATTTAAAATAAATACATCAGTAATTAAAATGAGTATTCAGCAGTGTGAGGCAGGTGTGCTGGAAGGAAGAGCCGTGCAGACCAGTGCCAGAGTCCTAAATCTCTCTCAAAATTTCGGGCGGGCAGGTTACCTTGCATGTACGCAGAGAATGTGGCACCCTTTTAGGGGAGTATACAGTTTGGGGAACACTCCCATGGTTTTCCATGTTTTATTTATTTCTCCCTTAAACGGTCAGTATCAATACTTGACAGATTGTAGCAGCCCTATATAAAATGTATGTCGTGATGAGCTTTGGTATACTACCATGATGGTGGCAGGGAATGATTACGATTCTGCGAGGGCATTGACCGTGGCCACAAAACTGTTATGATATAGTCTGCGTTACGAAGCGAACGTTCACTTTTCCCTCGTTTAAGTGATGCAAATCCTGGAATAATTCTGTAGAGAAAGAAAGAACAAGGGTTACACTCTAGATGATTGAAGTCAGATTCTTTATTGAATTTACCTGTAAACCAAGCATTAAGGTTTTAGAATTTAAAGAAAGAGTAATTTTCGAACAGGAGGTATTGCAGGTTCTTATCATGTGATTTGTGGTGGTGCATAAATATCGGATGGATTAGAAAGCATCTAACATCGTTTAATAAAACCATAAGATTACATTTTAACATTCAAACAGAAGGGTTTGGTTGGTTTCTGCAATATTTAGTTCATGTAGAAGATTTTCTGGGAGTGTTGCCTTATTTCTCCTCATAATAGTGCATTGAGTCAAGTCAAAAAAATTAGTGTCCACTTCTTGGAAAAAGAATCTTAGTAAAAGTTCATTTTATTAAAGGCATTGCAACACTGCAGGCTATCTACAGAGCATGATGATGATGATGGAAGCAGCTTGTGACACTTTAGGTTACTTGCTAAATCAATCACCAGAAGCATGTCCCCGACAGCTGCAGGTGGCATCAAATTAGAAATGTATTGCAATCAGTGGCGGAGTTCGGGTCAGAGGTGAATGCATAAAAATTTTATCGTCGTGACAGATGTATCAAACCTCAAGACTAAAACCAAAACTCCATAACTTTACAGACTTTACTCTTATTATAAGAATCATAAGAACAATGCAATATAATTTAATAAAATTTTACAATGAAATAACTAGCCAAAAATGTCTTTATCAAACTACACGTATAAAATTAGGAATGACTACAAAATAAATTTTTCGAGCCTGTCAAGCCAGAAGCAATATTTGAAACGCTTTTATTATTTTTTTTTTTTAAAGGGAATTAAAACAGTTGTAATGATTTTAAATAATATCAAAATTCTGGCTCCGGTGGGGAGGGCTGCAGCCAGTAAGCCCCTCAGTTCATCACTATTATTGTAATTACTCGTTTTTTGTATAGGGCAAAAGTTAACTCCACTTCTTTACTTTACATACTACACACCCCTGACTCAAGAGATAAAAATCTCGGTAGAAAACAAACAATGAAGTTTATCTACGCGCAGGAGTTATTTTGAAAGTACAATATGGCATCAAACTATCATAAAGTGTTGCAGCATGTTCGAGGAGGATGGACATAACAATGCACGTTGCGAGAACGCATACTTGCGAAACTAACAGGAACATCTTCTGAGAAAATTTAAGTGAAGTGTGGGATTACACTTACCCCTCCTTATAACCCAGATGTTGCTGTAAATCTTCCGTGTTTTTTTGGTCCACTTAAATCACTTTCAAAAGCGACGACATCACTCATTGTGACTAGATGATCTAAGCAATAGTAACTACCTTTAGTTCATCGGATCTCTGGGTCATTCTCGAGGGCAGTCCTGGGGTAATCGTGTGATTCTGTAACTTTTCATCCTATATCGCTCGTTGATGCATTTTTGCTCTGATAGGTAATATAGGTGGAGGAACAGATTCTGAGATAATTAATATTTAGATACATTTCATTTAAGAAAAGTCATTTTTTATTATTGGACACGGACAAGGAAAATATTAAGTACAAAAGACATATAAAAAATTTACACATCTTCCATCGGACATATTCCAACAGGTGTTTGCGCTACGAGTGTACGCAATACCATGCAAAGTGGCGCCACTCATTCAGAAGAGTCCAAATCAGATATGAGAGGGAGTAGTCTGACCACGGATTCCGATACTACCTCTTTTGGACGATTTACACTGGAAAGGGGTGTCAGGCAATGAGTCATATGAGCGCATTTCCGGAGTTCTTTGTTAGATCAAGCACAGTAAAATGTAAACATCACCCTTCCATTATTCAAATTTCCCCCTGTTTTGATGAAAACAACTCCGCCCGGCACATGCGCAAAAGCGAGGAAGGTTTCCGAATCCGTTGCTATACAATAAATAGGATGACAGTGAAATTATCCTAACATGCACCACTTAAAATTTTACCCTTTTTTATTAATTTAAACAGTTTAGCCTGTTAACGCCCAAATTAATGTAAAGCATATATTTCGGTAAAAGTCTTATTGATCATGTTAGAAATACCCAGACAACTGTGCAGTAAAATTTCATTTAATAAAAAAAATCCTCTTTTTTGCTTCTTTTATTTAAAAAATGAATTTTAAAAGCCTTTTTATAGATATACGTTAAAAGAATTTTTAAATAAAGTCAAACTCCGGTATAAGGAACCCGGGATATAATAATCCCTCGGTTATAACGAACTTTTCAAATTGTCCCAACCGAACACCTATGTCAATAATATATTTTCAAATGCTTATAACGATCTTCAAAAGCAAGGAATTCAGATATGGTGAACCAAAATTTCCACTTTCCAAGTTTAGTTTCAGTTTTTTAACGAAAAATCCCTACATATTTTCATACCTCAGAGAAGTAAATGTAAATATAATTAATTTCATTATTTAATTTTTTGAGAACAAATATTTATTTTCATTTATTATGGCCCATTACTAATTGCGGTTTAGAGTAATTCATTCATTCAATACAGAAATGCATTTAAGGATTATAGCAAATCTTGTGTATGCGATATTTGAATAATCGGATATAGTAAACCCTCGGTTATAGCAAACTTCTGCATCGGTCCGTTAAGAGATTCGCTATAACGGGGTTTGACTGCATAGTAAAATGTCGAAAAATAAAAATTACTTTCGATTTCCTTGCATTACCTTGAAAATAAATCATAGGAAAAAAATTCAAAATTTGGCTCATGGGTGATATGCTCCAGTTGAAACCTGTGTAGGTGTTTGGAAACGCATATTAACTTGTTAGCCAAATAAAAAAAAACAAAAAACAATGGAATACAATCGGTTGAGCCACGAAAGTGAAATGTAATTGTCCTCATCTGAGGATGTTGAGCGTTATAAAATAATTCCCCTATCACATTTTTGACTGGAAATAAGCAAGTATTTTAAATAGTTAATTTTGATATAAAATTTAAGATCTATATTCATTTTTTCAACTATATTTTCTGTGTTCCTTGCCCACATTTATAAAGATTTTTCTCGGCCGCGGCTGAACAATAAAAAGATCCTGCAGTGTAGAGTTGAAATAAATGCACATTTGGTGAACTTAATTTCCTATTTAGTTCCAAAAATTTATGATATAACTATAATAAAACAAGCATAATTGAATGATATCCTTTAGTATGAATAAAAATTACTTCAAATATATCCTTATTGTTTGGTTTCCAACAAGGATATATTTGAAATTTCCAGTGAAAAGATTGGAATCTTTTACCTTGATGTCCGTCAAACTAAGCTTTTTAAAATTGCAATCTTCATATTACATTTTTTGACGACTTAGAATTTTTCAGCAGATGTCGTCATTTTAAGCATCAATTCAGAGATTTTTTTGGGGGAAAAGTTCATATTTGAATTTTTTTAAAATTTTAGCGCATAATATTAATGCATTACTCTAACTGTAATTTGACTTTTTTATTTTATACACACATTAATATTTATTCTCTTTCGAGTTTAGCGGTGCCTTCTTTCTTTTTCCTTACTTTATCAGATAATTTTCTAAAAAAATTGCATGGTAAATTTTTAAGTAAATTATTTTCTTTATTTTCTTATGTTTTCGAAGAGGTACTAACTTAATTCTTTTCTTAATTCAGGCAACAAAGGCCATGTTCACATCACGCTGAATGTGCAGAAGCCGAATGGCGGAAACGGAGGTAATGTCCAACACATTGTTCATTTTACTAATGCGGAAAAACTTTTCTACGTTTGGTTTCAATCATAAAAGTTTAGAATTCGAAAACAAAATTATTTTTAGATTTCAAAAGAAAATTCCACTTTTCTTTAAAAAAATGCAATAATTAGTAATTAATGTCGATCTTTATTCATTAGTGTAATCTATCTAATAAATGAATTATTTAATTGTTAAAAAATATTTATTTGGCTATAAAACATGACTTGGATGCAGTTAGAGACTGGGAACTGATTTCAGAAGACAGTTTCATTTTCGCAAAACATTACAAAACCAGCGGGAGTGGTCTCCCCTAAACATTCTCGTATACTCCTAACACATGTAGAGAAAACTAGAATAATAAAAGACGTCAAATAAACTTCCGTCGCAAGTAAAGCAAAGTTGGAACCACGCGTGGTTTGAAGGATCAAAACAAATTCAAATCCTCTGCTCATTCTTTTGCGCAACAGGACCTGGCGAGACTCCCTAAATGTTTGCTTCCTTACAAAATCACTCCAGAATTTGTTTTTGGCAAACTGCCAAGTTTCGGAGCGTTCCTTCCTTGCACAGGCATTGCCACTAGTAGGCATGCGCAGGGAGTTTCAAAACTGAACAAGTATGCGATTATACAGACCGACAGACAGTCAATCCTTTGACGGATTTGGCCCAAAATTTTATACGGACCTACATTTATGACGATAAAACTGTGTATGAAATTTTATTCATCTGGCTTTTCAAGTTTTTGAGTTATAGCGTTCGCATGACCCCGAACATACAGACAGACAGACTTCCCGTTGACGGATTTTGTCCAAAATTTGATAGAAACCTACAAATTATGTTTAAAGACCACATACCAAATTTCATCCCCGTAGCTCTAATAGTTTTTGAGTTATCGTGTTCACAGACACACACACAGACACACATACAGACACACACACAGACACACACACAGACAGACATAATTCCAAAATTGTGTTTTTCGGAATCAGGGAGGTCTAAAACGTGGAGATTCGTCAAAATCTCGAGTTCGAATTTTTTGACGATTACAATACTTTCTCTTTGTATACTTCGTATACGAGAAAGTAAAAAGAAAGATCCGAACCTCTTGTCCGAAACATCGTAACATGATAAGGCTTGATTCACCCGCATTTATATCATTTAAAAAAATTTACTCGTAATTTTATATCATCTATAATGTTAACACAAGAAACGTGTTTACTATCACCACAACGCACGTTTATATAAATGCATTAACTGAACCAGCGGGAGTGGTCTCCCCTAAACTTTCTCGTATGCTCCTAACACATGTGTAGAAAAAATAAGCTAAAAGGCAGTAAAACGAACAAGCGTCCCTGATGCAGTGAAGAAAAAAAGCTTGGGAATCGGAAGCTTGGAGGCGAAAGGCGCGAGTAGAAGCGGAAAGGATTAGCGCAAGTGAATCGCGCAATTACGCAATAACGGCCTCGCGTCATTGTGTGATGAGAAAAGACAAATAGGCGATTCGAACTCCTTTTTTCGACCGATTGAAACGAAAATTGGGCACGGATATACAATTAATGTTAGCAGGCCGCATACCAATATTTATTTATCAAAGCCGTAGGGTTTGCGAGTTATAATGTTTAGAAGTAATATACTACAGACCATCAGACAGTCAACTCTTTGACAGATTTGGCCCAAACTTTGATACGGACCTACATTCCTGATGATAAAACTGTGTACCAAATTTTATCCATCCAGCTATTCAAGTTTTTGAGTTATGGTGTTCACATGAACGCGGACAGACGGACAGACAGACTTCCCGTAGACGGATTTTGTCCAAAATTTGATAAAAACCTACAAATATGTATAAAGATCACATACCAAATTTCATCCCCTTAGCTCTACTAGTTTTCGAGTTATCGTGTTCACAGACAGACATAATTCCAAAATTGTGTTTTTAGGACTCAGGAAGGCCTAAAACGTGGAGATCCGTCAAAATCTCGAGTTCGAATTTTCTGACGATTACAATACTTTTCTCTTTCTGTACTTCGTATACGAGAAAGTAAAGAATGAAAATAATTGTTGTAAAATATACTTAAAAATATTTTTAAAAATTTAATAAAATTGGAGAAACAATTGTATGGAAATAATTTTTTGTGTTTTAAAGTGGTATAAAAATGGTTTTTATGCAAAAATATGATCCAAAGTTATTGGAGAAAAACGTTAAAATTTCGCCCATTTCTTAATTAAAAATCTATTTAAAATTTTGAAAAACTTTTTTAATGAATACCAAAAGAATAACTACATGCCAAACATGGTAGCCCTACGTCCAACGGTCTTCCCTGATGTATGGATGGGAAAAAACTACCTGTTATAACCGATAACCGGTGTTTTTGTTTCTATTAACCGTTGTTTTTTCTTCAGTTATTTTTTTGTATCGGTTTTAACCAGTTTTAAAAAAATCCAATAACCGGGTGAAAAAAACCGGCAAAATTAGCTTTGGAAGAAAGGTAAATTAAAGAAATCAAGTAATTATTCAGTGGTCGGTGGATTTTTTAAGAAAAATTCTGAATTAATATTTCTACAATTCAAATAAATTTATTTAATATGGTTAAATAATAATTGGCAACTCTGTGTTAAGTAGGAAAGGTTGTTCTTTGGTCACGCTCACAGTTTCGTTTCTTTCTCGTGGTGATCGTTTAAATGTAATACTTTTGGTACAATTTGTACCAGCAAGATTGAATTACATCTACCATATGTTGGAGGTTATGTCAGTTAACTGACCTTTTGCCTCCTGATTTCTGTAACCTACCACAGGTTATATGAGTAAAACTGTCACCAGTAATTGCTCAAGTCTCAGCCTATCCCGCCATTAAAAATTAGTGTTCCTTAAACATCGATAGTTCAACTATCGATAGTGCAGTCGATAGTTTTCCCAAATTATCAACTGAACTATCGATAGTATCAATAGTTTTCTCCACGGCGATACTATCGATAGGTGCTCTTCCAGTCGATAGTTTAGAAACGATCAATAGTTCCAATCGATTGCTTCAGTCGATAGTTTTGAAACTATCGATAGTTTTAAAATTATCGACTTAAAACGCGCCTTTCGATAGTATTGCCCGGGAAAAAATTATCAATACCATTGATAGTATCGATAGTTTTGAAACTATCGATTGTTCAGTCGGTAGTTCCAAAAATCCGATACTATCGACTTGGCTTCGATAGTATCAATAGTCTATCGATGTTTAAGGAACACTATTAAAAATGTACCGATGATGAGTTCTGGTGCAGACATTGAATTGGTGTCTCAGATATAGGATATTTTAATGCCTTTCGATGAGGCCACTAAGGAGATTTGTGAAAGCGAATATACAGACGACTCTCGTTATAGCGACCCTCTGCGTCCCACAGTAAAAGGTCTTTATAACGAATAGTCGCTATAGTGGATATAATTAAAAAATGTACACATGCATACTCAGCAGTTCCGTAAAAATAAGCTATTTTTAAAAAGATTCCAACTAAATATTCAAATTATTTTTAATCATTGGTATTAAAAATAAAATTTTATCAATTAAAAATATATTTCTAAAATAGATTTTAAAGTAGAAAATAAAGGAATTTTGGAAAAATACCGGGAAGAGTGTCCGCTGAATTCGGACGTTGTATTGGGATTAGACGACACCGGACGTCGTTATACCGGAAGTAAAATAGCATAGAGTGCATAGGGAAACACAGTTGGGATTTTATCACTGGTCGTTATAATGGAATGGTCTTTATAATGCGTGGTCGTTATAACGAGCGTCGACTGTATTACTGGAAGCCTCGTTATCCCCCACGTGACCGTCATCGAAAGTGCATTAAAAAATCCCGACCTTAAACTTAGTGCTTTTCAGCACTCCTATATCAAAAGCTTTTGAGCAACGTAAAGTTTAGTTTAGTTAATTCAACGTCCCGTTCTGAAGCAACACGAGGGCTATTTTAGGACGGACCTCGCAATTTTGAACTGCCGTCAGATAACGAGGACGACACTTGAGCTGTCATCCACCTATCCAAACTGTCGGATCACGATGTCAGAGAGCACCAGGACCACATACACGGCGGGTCTTCAGTGGAAATGGGTTTCGAATCTGGAACCCTCCGGCCAGTGGCAGCTCGTGACCTCAGAAACGAGGAGGGCTGCAAAAAAATGTGTATCAAAAGAATACAATTTTAAAAGCTAGTTTATCTCCAAGTAGGCTAAATTCTTTAATTCCAAATCCAGATGTGAAAATTCCTGCTTTTCAAACAAAGTAAATGGCCAGCTTATGGCATTTTCTATTAGTTTTACTAACAAAAATTAAAGTGAATGTTGATGTGACGATTCCTCTGACGAATAATAATAATAATCGGAGCTCCACATATACACTTCCCTCCTTGCCCAGTTCACTCGATAACATTCTTTCAAAAATGAATATCAAATAACTCATATACAGACAATTTGTTTTTAAGCTAAAACATATTAAATACTTTTTTACTGAAATACTCTAAAAATTTGAAAGTTTCAGAATAGTATTATTTACTTGAATCTGTCATCGCAATACCAACCGCAAGCGAAATTCATAAACAGCCAATGAGATTGCATCTTGTGTGAGAGTGAGGAAAAAATAAAAATATATTAAAAAGAGCATCTTTTTTTCGTTCAGTTGGCTCCGTGCCAGCCAGAGCTGCGTTGACTTTCAGCCCATAGGTAGTCTCAGTTAAAGGAAGAAAGACTTGCTTTTTCACTCCGGATTTTCTACTCAGTGAACGGATTTCGGTGGGGGCAGATAATTTTGCAGCTCAGACCTGCGTCTCTCTCCGATTGGATTCATTTTATGTCTTTTTTTCAATTTTTTATTACTTTTTTGCATTTTCGTAAGTCATTGAATTCTGAGAGTGGAAAAGTAAGCCGATGAGATTAAAAACGAAAAATACAAGTTTAAAAAATAATTTCACGGGGTGCTGCAGCTCTGCAGCCCTAATGGACGAGCCGCCACTGCCTCCGGGTCTGAAGTCGAGACCTTACCACTAGGTCACCGCGGCCTCTTGAGCAATCTTAGACAGGAGTGCAAAAATATTACAGAACTCTATTGTGCCATGCTTCGTTCTCAGGTCCTTGAAATGGCACTGAAATAGTTTTTATGAATAGATTGAACGATATATGGCCAAATGGGTTGATTTTCTGCAAAAATGTACGAAAAAATATTGTTTTCCTTTTAAAAAACTGACAACTGATTATTTCAAAACCCGGTTATTTTGAGCAGTTATAACCGCCAGGTTAAACCGGAAGTGAAATAAACCGGGATCACCGGAAACCGGTTATTATAGCAACAACCACCATCCCTACCCTGTAGAGCGTTTTGAACGATTTTTTGCATCATGCGTCACGCATGTCACATGACGGAATTTACATTTCCTAGAATTTACATTTTCAAAATGGGAATTTCCATTCTCTATTTTGTGGCCAAAGTCGCCAGATTTTTCTCGAAGGTCAGTGTCACTGGCTTGGCGTCCAGTACGAATCCATGTAAAACTCTCTTTGCTACCATAAGGATAACATGGCGGGAAAACGGTATTACAGATTCGTAACAATATAATCCTAATCTTGATTAAAATGTAAATGCACAAAAAAAAGTCTTACTAAATCGAACTTAAACACCGAGATCAGACACTAGCCGGGAACCAGAGAGAAAACTAACCTTAATGCTGTGAACGAAGTTCACCTTGACTTCTTCTGTTTCGGCGGCTACAAGCATCGATGTATCAGTGTCTGTCTATTTTTCATCACTCACTCTAAGATAGCTAGAAGATTTGTGCCAGCCTAAGACGGACTTAATAGCTTGCCAACAATATCTCAAATCTTATTGTCACAGATTTATTAAGGAAAAATGTAGAAGAAAATCTCATGCACATTGGCGGCGTGTTTAAGAAATAAAATAAACCAGCGGGAGTGGTCTCCCCTATACTTTCTCGCATATTTCCCAAAAAGGTGTTGTTTTCCATCTAACTAGGGTTGCCATACGTCCCGTATACTATTTGTCCCGTTTGCTTCCTAAACTCTGAGTCATTATAATTTTAAAATGACCTGCGCCCATTTTTATGATTATGTGTAAAAGGAAAATGATAACAATTAAAAAAATTACGTAAGTTCTCAAATTTTACGAGCGCTGGGGTACCGCAACTTTATTTAAAGTTTTTGAGAAAGAAATCTTTCAACAGATATCACGCAAGATTTCACCATACCTTCCATCTGGAAAATGTCAGAACGAAGTTTCGGGTTCAGGGGGTTGCCATAATTTCCGAAGCACGTCCGAAGCTACAATTTCCTTCGTAGACCGCCAAGGTCAAAAGCCAACTATACTAACTTGCGTAAAATAAGCGAAACGCTCGTCAACACACAGTCGCAATGTGCATTTTGAACCAGATATGCAATTTGAACACCTTTTTTTCAACGGATTGAAGCGAAATTTGAGCACAGATCTATAATTAATTAATATCAAACGTCATACCGATTTTTATTTATCTAAGCCAAAGGGTTTAGATATACTTTTTACAAGTATGCGATTATACAGACCGACAGACAGTCAACCCATTGACGGATTTGGCCCAAAATTTTATACGGACCTACATTCATGATGATAAAACTGTGTACCAAATTTTATTCATCTAGCAATTCAACTTTTGAGTTATAGTGTTCGCATGCCCGCGGACAGACAGGAAGAATTCCCTAGATGAATTTTGCCCAAAATTTGATAGAAACCTACAAATTATGTGTAAAGAACACATACCAAATTTCATCCCCGTAGCTCTAATAGTTTTGGAATTATTGTGTTCACAGACAGACACACAGACATAATTCCAAAATTGTGTTTATCGGACTCAGGGAGGTCTAAAACGTGGAGATTCGTCAAAATCTCGAGTTCGAATTTTTTGACGATTACAATATCTACTTTCTTTTTGTATACTTCGTATACGAGAAAGTAAAAAAGCATTAAAAACAGAAATGATGAATCATTTGACATTAACTTTCGTTTTGCAAAATATAAAAATATTCAATTCCAAAATTAAGTATGTGAAAGAAAGAACCTTTTTAACTGAAACGAAAATAAAGATCTCCCAGAAGTGGAAAAATAAATTAATTCTGAAGGAGTTCCTCGTCAATGAATCAGCATAAAATAAACTGCCGAACTCAGTTAAAAAATAACCTGTCATAACTCAGAATCCAAACAGTATCTCATGGTGTGTATACTAATTTGTAGACAGACAGAGTGCTTAAAAAATTTTTGAAAAAAGCATGAAAAACAGAACTGATGAAACAATAACCATAACTCAACAAAAAGATATTTGATAAGTGGAAAAATAAATTAATTCTAAAGGAGTTCCTCGTAAATGAATCAGCATAAAATAAACTGCCGAACTTAGCTTTAAAAAAACCTGTCATAACTCAGAATCCAAACAGTATCTCATGGTGTGTATACTAATTTGTAGACAGACAGAGTGCTTAAAAATTTTTTGAAAAAAGCATGAAAAACAGAACCGATGAAACAATAACCATAACTCAACAAAAATATATTCGATAAGTGGAAAAATAAATTAATTCCAGTATTAACATCTATTTGATATTAACCGCAACGGATTCGCGTGGATGAATTAGCATAAATAAAAAAAAAGCAGGAAACTGCTGGGAAAAAAATGCTGTCTGAGTTTTTTGTTGCCGTCTGGTCTGAATCTCTGTTGGATTCTACCCTTTCAAAGAACTATTCTTTTTACTTTCTCGTATACGAAGTATACAAAGAGAAAGTACGGTAATCCTCAAAAATTCGAACTCGAGATTTTGACGAATCTCCGCGTTTTAGACCTCCCTGACTCCGAAAAACACAATTTTGGAATTACGTCTGTCTATATGTCTGTCTGCGAACACGATAACTCGAAAACTATTAGAGCTACGGGGATGAAATTTGGTATGTGGTCTTTAAACAAATTTGTAGGTTTCTATCAAATTTTGGACAAAATCCATCAAAGGGAAGTCTGTCTGTCTGTATGTCCGAAGTCATGTGAACACTATAACTCAAAAACATGAATAGCTAGATGGATAAAATTTGGTTCACAGTTTTATCGTCGACAGTTTTATCGGTATCACAGTTTTGTCGTCGTTAATGTAGGTCCGTATACAATTTTGGGCCAAATCCGTCAACGGGTTGTCTGTCGGTCTGTATAATTTTACTTTTGAAGAGAATCCGTCATCTCCACGCGCATGCGTACTGGACGCAATCTTCTGTGCATGATAATCAGCAGCTCCTGCTTGGCACTTTTTTTCTTCCCTTTTGGCTCCTTTTTCTCCCTTTTGGCGAATTCTGATCCTGCGCGGATTATTTTATTGCCGTTTGTTTTGTCATTTCAACGTATGCTGGAGAAACTTGTTGCGTTCTGGGAATAAAGCAGATTCGAAATTTCTATCCGAGCGAGATTGCGGGGAACTGACCTAATTTCGCTTTTTTTTTTTTTTTAATCTCCACTGCGTTAGGGGTTTTAGCTTATATTTTTCCCTCTATGTGTTAGGAGTATACGAGAAAATTTAGGGGAGAACACTCCCGCTGGTTTCGATTTTTTTAGCATGATATCGTTTATAAGCTGGCATACTTTCTGTAAACTACATCACGCGACGTGCTTGAAATAAAAGTCATACAGGGCAAACCGTGGGAACTAGAACTACCACATTTTGCATATAGTCAGTTCTTGGTAGTAGGCGTTCATTAAGAAAGAGTTTTTCGAAATTTTAATTTGATTGTTAATTATTTAATGGGAAATTTAACGTTTTTCCTCCATGTCTTCGAAGCATACTGTTGCACAAAAACTACTTTCACGCCACTTTTAAAATTCAAAAAATTAGCTTTTCATTGATACCAATTTTATCATTAATTTTAACAAATTTTCCAAAATTAGTTTGAGCACAAATCTGTTACAATGTCCGCGTGCGACAAAATAGCAAGTTTTTGAATAATCGATGTGAATATTTTTATATCTATCATACGATTAAGCAAAGATAAATATTAGATTTTTCTCTTTATTACTAATTGATGGTTTAAAGTAGTCCTTCAATATACAGTAAAGCTCTGTTTATAAGGTTCTCATTTATAGGAAGGACATTTACATTTGTATGTCGTTCCATCACAGTCCCGATTCATTCCACCGTTCCATACTGTGAAAATGTCCTTTTTTCTAGTATTTGAACTGTGATAAAGATACGACTCATACGAAGTCATGACTTCGAAATTATTCAAAATTGATCAATTAACGACTCATACGAAGTCATGACTTCGAAATTATTCAAAATTGATAAATTAACGACTCATACGAAGTCATGACTTCGACATTATTCAAAATTGATAAATTAACGACTCATACGAAGTCATGGCTTCGACATTATTCAAAATTGATAAATTAACGACTCATACGAAGTCATGACTTCGACATTATTCAAAATTGATGAATTAACGACTCATGCGAAGTCATGGCTTCGACATTATTCAAAATTGATCAATTAACGACTCATACGAAGTCATGACTTCGAAATTATTCAAAATTGATCAATTAACCACCTTCCTTTAAAGACGTAATGGACTCCATTGAAAATTTCGAACTTATTTCTTTTATCGAAATAATAGTAAAAAATCAGTACAGGCCATCAGTATGTCAGATGATGATAACAGATTTTTTTTAATTCAACGCCTACCTGTCTGTACATAAATCGTTTATAATATGTGTAATTGGTACTTAGATATGCAACAAAGGTGCGATTTTTCTCACTTTTGGGATAAATAATTAATTTTAAAACTTAATTATTGATTTCTATACTATGAAGTAATATACAAGTACTATCTTAAAAAACTCAAAAATCAATACTTTTAATTGAATTTGTATTAGTAGCATTAAATTTGTAATGATGAAAGTTGCTTCGTAAAATTTCGATCATACGTCTATTCAGTTATAATTGATAAAATATAGCAAAATTAATTTAACTATAAATTGAAATTTAAATTAAATAAAAACTATTTTTTGCATTAAATAGAAAGGCGCGTATGCAGCTACTTCTAATGAAATACAAAGACAAATAATGGAAAAACATAAATTTGAATCAAAAGAAAAATAAATAAAAGAAACAAAAGAAGTAAACAATAAAAATAATGATAACAATACACCTTTTACTGATTGCATAATTAGTGAATTTTTGTTATTAATACTATAATTTTATGATGTGTCATATTTAGGAAAATTTTGTTGATGCAATCATTTAATGCTGCTGTGTTGAGAGCGCAAAAAGGTGTATTGTTATCATTATTTTTATTGTTTACTTCTTTTGTTTCTTTTATTTATTTTTCTTTTAATTCACATTTATGTTTTTCTATTATAAGTATATTTATTTACACGTTGTTTTACGTCACTCCCTCTTTTTAATGATAATGCTTTTTGGTTGGCATTCTTTTTGTAAATTGTGTGATATAAAAATCATTACTCACAGAATGCAACGGTTGACGCAATCAAGCGTAAATGATTATCATAGTACGATATTTCGGACAGGTTCGAATCTTTTTACTTTCTCGTATACAAAGAGAAAGTATTGTAATCGTCAAAAAATTCGAACTCGAGATTTTGACGAATCTCCACGTTTTAGACCTCCCTGAGTCCGAAAAACACAATTTTGGAGTTATGTCTGTCTGTGAACACGATAACTCGAAAACTATTAGAGCTACGGGGATGAAATTTGGTATGTGGTCTTGACACATAATTTGTAGGTTTCTATGGAATTTTGGACAAAATCCGTCTACGGGAAGTCTGCCTGCCTGTCTGTCCACGGTCATGCGAACACTGTAGCTCAAAAACTTGAATAGCTAGATGGATAAAATTTGGTACACAGTTTTATCATCATGAATGTACGTCCGTATAAAATTTTGGGCCAAATCCGTCAAAGGGTTGACTGCCTGTCGGTCTGTACTTCCGAAAAGAATCCATTATCTCCACGCGCATGCGTACTGGAAGCAATCTTCTGTGCGCGCGAAAGGAACGGAATTTCATTACGGAGTAGCGAATTACGTCAGTTTGTCCTTGAGCCGGTAAGAGCGGAAAATCGGTACGCATCTCTTTGAATTTGATTCTTTACCTAGATATTTTTCAATCACTATAATGAAAAACCTGATAGTCATTGGATTCTGGGTAATAGTAGGTTCGAATTTTTTTAGCCACGCGGGAGAAGGGGAAACGGCACCTTTTTGGGGAAGTATACGAGAAAGTTTAGGGGAGAACACTCCCGCTTGTTTTTAAAAGTTATTTTGATAAGAGGAAGGAAAGATTAAGAAGTAATGGCTTTTCTAGCTAAGCTTGATGACCGACTTGCTGTTTTTTTATCACTGATATGTTTAATGTGTTGCAGTTTTTATAATTGGTTCTTGATCTCTGATTTTGTAGGTGGCAATGCAGGTGGTGGAGGCGGAGGCGGAGGAGGAGGTGACATGCAAATGCAAGGTATGATTTTTTTTCTTTCTGATGCTCAAATCATTCTAAGTAATTGTTCTAAGCATTTTTTGTCATCAAATATACAAAAATGATTAATTTCAATGATTCTTTTTGTAACTACAACTATTTAAAATGAGGTAATAAACATTTTATTAGAAATAAACACTCGGATAGAATAATTAGACAGAAAAGCATAATCTTAAAAAAAGCGAAATGGTGCTTGATTCATCAGATATTGACTTGAGTTTAAATAACTCGTTTATAGGAACATTTTTAATGTCTAGGGTGCTATTATTTGTCATTTACCCTAAAAACATGGTTAAAAAATTAAATAATAATAATATGTTACTAGCCGCCTTCGGAGACTATCTGTTCGCCCGTAATATTAATAGTCTGTGTATCTTGAAACTTGACGAAATAAATTGGCGGTTGTAGAGACTAAGGTACTCTGCCAAAGTTTTATTTTTCAATTTTTGTCGAAAACGGAGGGTGGTGGAGGGCAGGTGACCCTTGATGACATATCTAGAGGTCATAAGCTTCCATATGAAATAAAAATGGTCGAAATCGATCCAGTGGTTGCGGCTGGGGAACTGTCTGTTTTTCGAATTCTCCCGAAAATGGAAGGGGAAACAAGCGACTTTTGATGATATATTAAAAGGTCATATACTTCTAAATGAATTAAAATTTATCGAAATTGGTCCGGTGGTTGGGGCAGGGGAACTGTCTCATGATTTTGCTAATTATTTTAAATTATTTTTTATTAATGAGTTCATTATAACTAAAATATATGGCAGAAAAAGACGCGCATATTCTCATCTTTATCCATGCAAAAATAATTAATTTGTTTCGTTATAATAAGTCTGTTAGTACATTATGCGTTTATGATTATTATTAAAATCAAGGTATGCATTTTAATAATGCATTAGTATTAAAATTATAAAGACTTTTAATGCTAAAATTTAATTTTTTCTTCGAATTTTCTTAAGATATGCTCTTCCAACGTATAGTTTAACAGTATTGTTGAAAATGCAATATGTTAAAATTCGAAATGAGTCCAAAAATATTTGAAAGATTAAATCGAAAGATGTGTATTTGAGTATATAAGTCACTGTAGTGCAGTGATTCCCAACCTTTTCTCACTCAAGTACAGCTTGATTAGTTTTTTTTATTTTTTATTTTTGTGTATCTTCTACTGTCATATCCACCTCCAAACGTCCCTTCGCGCAAACCAGCGGGAGTGGTCTACCAAAAACTTTCTCGTATCCGCTTTAACGCGATTGGGGGTAAAATACACAAAGCGGCAGTAACATGGACGATCCCCTAACACAGGTGGGGAAAAACACGCGCGCCGTTTTTTGCGTCGTAGAATGGTGATGAAATCGAGTATGCAATTTGAACTCCTTTTTTTCAACCGATTGAAACCAAAATTGGAAACATATCTAAAATTTATATAAGAAGACCACTTATCAATTTTTATTCATCTAGATCGGACATATGGTTTAGGAGTTATCATGTTCACAGAAGTATGCGATTATACAGGCCGACAGACAATCAACCCTTTGACAGATTTTGTCCAAAATTTGATACGAACCTACATTCATGATGATAAAACTGTGTACCAAATTTTATCTATCTAGCTGTTCAAATTTTTGAGTTATCGTGTTCACATGAACAGGGACAGACAGACTTCCCGTAGATGGATTTTGTCCAAAATTTGATAGAAACCTACAAATTGTGTGTCAAGATCACATACCAAATTTCATCCCTCTAACTCTAATATTTTTTTCAGTTATCGTGTTCACAGACAGACAGACATGATTCCAAAATTGTGTTTTTCGGACTCAGGGAGGCCTAAAACGTGGAGATTCGTCAAAATCTCGAGTTCGAATTGTTTGACGATTACAATACTTTCTCTTTGTATACGAGACGAGTAAGTACAAATGTAAACGAGAAAGTAAAAATGCAAGGAAGCTAGATAAGTGGAATTCGGTATATGGTCTTGCCATCAAAATTGTAGATCTATATCACATTGTGAACACAATCGGACGAAGGAAAGAAGTCAAAAATACATACTCGTTTTTCTTTAACTATGAAGCATACAACGCAACATATTATGTAAATATATGAGAAAGTTCAGTACTTTCTCTTGGTATACTTCGTATACGAGAAAGTGAAAAAGTTTTTATTAATTACGTCAAGGGCTTCTGTTAATTTGAGTGTCAAATGACTCTTATGAACTTAATAAAATTTGTAGTATTGATTTTTTGACTTTACATTTTATTCTATTTTTTAAAATAGTATTTTTTCAGCGCTAAAACCAAGATCACTTTCGCGTACCCTTAACTCCTCCCCTGCGTACCCCCAAGGGGTACGCGTAACACAGGTTGGAAACCTCTGCTGTAGTGTAAAGTAGTGAAAGATTCCATAATTGCTGCCAATTGTGAATTTAATAATTTTTTTCTTTATTTCCATCTTAGGTGGCAATGGAGGAGGAGGAGGTGGTGGCGGCGGAGGAGGTGGTGGAGGAGGAGGAGGCAATATGCAAATGGGAGGTACGGTTCCTTAAAATGAATATTAATTTCATTTTATATTTTTTAAATAATGGACATTATAATATCTAACATTCTATATAATCGGCTTGAACTCCACAAGCATTACTAGAGAACGTCACAAGTGAAGCTTGCTGTACAGTAGAACTGCAATTATTCGAAGTGGCCTGTCTCGGCTTCGGGACCGGAGGGCTCCGGGTTCGAAACCCGTTTCCATTGAAGATCCGTCGTGTATTCGGCCTTCTGCACGTTAAATCATACGTAGGTGGCGAAACGTCCTCCCGTTGATATAGTGCGGAATTTTGAAGAGGGGGTGCCGTCTTCGTCATCTGACCTCAGTTCAAAATGACGAGGTCCGTCCCAAAACAGCTGTCGTGTTTCTTTAAAAACGGTACGTTAATGCAACTATACTAAACCGAAGCCCAATTAAGCGAATCCTCAATTATCAAAAATTGTTTTTGTAGGGGGGGGGGAATGAAAAATGTCAAAATTTTAAAGATAATAGCGAGAGCGCTGTCAGTGACCTTGATGCGTCCTTTCCCAATCGAGGAGGTTAGTTTTAGCAACTAAAATAGGGTATATGCATATTGTATTGTTTATATGCAACTTTAATACGTATATATGCAGAACATAATAATTTAATTTTATATACATACTTTCATTTTTAATTTCTTTTTTATGCAAATCTTATAGTGTATTAAAGTGTATAGTGTATTATTTCTGTATGCCTTATGTTTGTTAAACTTAATTCATGAATTAAAGTTTTGTCTAAGTCGGTCCTCTTTTTTTTGCTTAATTTCTGAGCTTTATCCAATCATCCGAATTTCCATATACCGGAATCTTTCCGATCCCCGTTTAATTTGGATAATAGGAGTTCTACAGCAATAGATTTACAATTCCAAATTAGTAATATAATTTTTGCAAAAATGAATTTTTCATATTGTAACCAAAATCGCCCTGAGGGCGTACAGTGAAAGCAGTGAACAAGGAGGATAATGGAGAATGACGCTTTATTCACAAATATTCAAGAAAACACAAAGCACAGTTAACAGGAACAATTACTCCTGTACAGATTAACAACCCAAGCAGACAGGAAATCACTAACAATAACAGTAATAACACAGTCAATGACGCTCAGCTCACCAACTCGCACTGCAGACAAAACTTCAAATAGACTCACTCCTCATCTGAGTAACTCGGGTTTTTATACCCTTTTTCCGACAGGATGTGCAGTCACATGGAGTTTCCTGGCAAGGTCTCCATATTTCGGCTCTTATTAGAGACAGAGGGATTTTTCTTGTATTTTCTAGTTCCTTCATTTTGTCGCCGAGTCGCCAAAGGTCGGGTCATCGGCTTCCATTCTCCCGGCATCTAATCAAAACCTCTGTAAATGCCTCTTTCCAACCATAGGATTAACATGGCAGGGAAGCGACATAACAGTTTTGTAACAATATATTTATTTGTGTTACAATGTTTCACCCCTGTTCGATTGATTTCTGTCATTCTCAGTGCACGTTTGAATATAGCTTCGGCAAGTTGTTAAAATAATTACGTCTAAAGCTGCTAATTAACTAATAACCTATGCGCTTTGTTGTCCTTCTGGATGCCCCTTCTTGGCCCCATGGGCACCAAATTCGGCACTTTTTAAAAAATTTGTATGGTGGGTAATATGCAATAAACCACTAATGCCCAGGTCGCATTTTTTCAATAATATTTTGTATACTAATATTACATGTCCTGAAATCAACTGAAAAAAGACCAAAAAAATCCTGGTTGAAAAATTTATGATTTATTTCCCATTTAAGCCTAGCGTCCCTGTTTATGAACGTGACGTTAAATGCAAAAAAAAAAATATATATTATTAAAATCTAAAATCGTTTGCAATTTCAAAAAAAGAAGACATTCTTACAACTGTATTTACTGATATATTTTTACTTTCTCGTACACGAAGTATACAAAGAGAAAGTATTGTTATCGTCAAAAAATTCGAACTCGAGATTTTGACGAATCTCCACGTTTTAGACCTCCCTGAGTCCGAAAAACACAATTTTGGAATTATGCCTGTCTGTGAACACGATAACTCGAAAACTATTAGAGCTACGGGGATGAAATTTGGTATGTGGTTTTTAAACATAATTTGTAGGCTTCTGTCAAATTTTGGACAAAATCCTTCAACGGGCAGTCTGTCTGTATGTCCGAAGTCATGTGAACACTATAACTCAAAAATTTGAATAGCTAGATGGATAAAATTTGGTACACAGTTTTATCGTCATGAATGTAGGTCCGTATCAAATTTTGGACCAAATCCGTGGACGGGTTGACTGTCTGTCGGTCTGTATAATCGCATACTTGTATCTCATAAGCCCTTTGGCTTAGATAAATAAAGCTTGGTATCACGTATGCTAACATTAATTATAGATCTGTGCCCAAATTTCGTTCAAATTGGTTAAAAAACAGGTGTTCAAATTGCATATTTAGTTCAAAATGCACATTGCCACTGTGTATTGGCGAGCGTTTCGCTTATTTTCTAAAGTTAGTATGGTTGGCGTTTGACCTTGGCAGTCTACGCAGGAAATTGTAGCGAGCCGCACTTCGGAAATTATGGCAACCCCTGAATCAAAATTCGTTCTGACATTCCCGAGATGGAAGGTATGGTGAATCTTGCGTGGTATCAGCAGCAAGATTTCGTAGTCAAAAACGTTAAATAAAGTTCTAGTTTCTCAGCGCGGGTAAAAATTGAGAACATACGCAATTCTTTTTTGCAAAATATTAAGTTTCAGGAATTCATGAATTTGATATGTTTCATTGTAAATCACCATTCATAATTTTTTTCTCAAAATAACCAGGCCTTAGGTAAATACCCCAATAAAATTTACCTACCCACCCCACATTACTTTTAGTATGCGAGAAAGTTTCGGGGAGGCCACTCCCGCTGGTTTTAAATGCAAGTAAATTAAATTGGGAAATAATTGAACAAACTTCCTCTGTTCTCACCGATATTGTAAAAAATTACTTTCGAGTCTGATTTGAAAATAAAAAGGCTACATTATCAACCGAACGCTTGATCCGTGTTGCCATCGATTGAATATAAAAGAAAGGAATATTTAAAAATACAGTTTTGTAGAATTAATGTTGGAAAATATTTCCTGCGAGCTTATGATGCATTTTTAGAAGCGTCCTTAAAAATGGGTTAAATTGTTATAAAATTATGGAATTTCGAAAACAAATTTTGTTGTCTATAATAAAAGATTAGTTTATAACAAATAACTGCATTTAGCTTACGTTTCTCCGTTTCTGTATCCACTTTTTCATTTTGAAAAATATTCTTTTATTCGAAACACTTGTATGTTATTTTTTAATTGCTATGGCTCTGCAAGAATTCTGTCTGTTTTATTTTTAAGATCTTCCCATTGATCATATTCGCAGTAATCCAATTGAACGTACAATTATATTCTTTATGTTTTGTTTATTAATCAAAAATAATAATTAAGTGTCAAAAATAATAAATGCATAAAATGGAATTCCTTTAATTTGTGTTGTATAGAATAGTAATGATTTTTAAAATAAAAAGAGTTCGACTAAGATATTTGATATATAAGGATAATAAAATTTCAAAACGTTTAATGTAATTTGGTGTCTTTGCTTTAATTTTCCGCGAAAGCAATAGAAATAAAAACTGTATGCGTCAAGAAAATCGAGGCAAAATAAAAATTAACTATTCTTATTTGTATTAGCAATCTCAATAGCTATTCATTCATATTCAGAAATAGTAAAAAAAAAAAAAAATTACTGCTATTGTATTGCTGGTCTAGTTGCAAGGGTAACTTGATTCTTTTTTTATAAACAAAAATAATGTTAAAAAATGTAATTGATGTTAAAAATATATTAATATTTAACATTGAAGGTTAATGGGTATTTTGTGAAGTCACACTTACATGATTAGGTGTATTCAGAATGTATAACAATTAGCTCTGTTGTTACTGATGAACTTTATATCGCAATCTTTCAATACTATAACAGAAACGCTGATTGATCTATTTCTCAGTTAAATTTCAACCATGAGCTGTGAAGCTTCGTTCGTCACATTTGTTATCTTCTGAGACAATAATTAACCCTCTTAAAAGCATTTTTTCCATAACTTAACATATATGTGGTATTTCTAGTTAACGGTTAAGAACTCTACGAATTAAAAAAAAAAGTTTTTATCACAAATGAGTAAAAGTGAGCTCAACATTTCAATATTTAGTTTCTAACGATGGCGATATTTTTTTTACTACAGGAAATATGATGCAACTTATGCAAATGATGATGGTGATGATGCAACAAGGTATGTTACTGATTTTAATACTGTTTGGGAAAGCTTATTATTACTTATCGATTTATTATTGAATAAATCTTTTTTCGTTTCTTTTGAAATCAACCATGCTCCTATGAAAACAGACTTTCAAACAAACGAAGGCATATTCACCTCAAGATTTTAAGCAACCTATATGTGAAAATTCTGGAAAAATTTATTATCTGTTAAATCCTTTATTTTTTCAGAATTTCAGTCTTTTTAATTCAATATTCCTTTATATACGTCGGATACGTTTTTAATTGCATGGTAGTTGTCGAATGAAGAGTATGATATAAAGCATGTCGATAAAACCAGTGTACTTAAAGTAACTTTACTCTATAACAATAAAAAAATCTGTATAATTAATTAACATGGGAAAAAAATTTAACGTAGAACTACGTTCCTCCCTTTGGAGTCTCAGGAAGGAATTTGATTCACACGCCAAAACGCTACACAAACGCGCTTGAAACAGTATCCAAACGGATTTTGTGATTGCTTAAATCGGAGGAAAACGATCTATGAATCTAAAATAAACAAAACAGAAAACTCGTCCATAATGGATAGTTTCTCCTAAGAAGAATTTTGATCAAATGAGAAAAATATTGTTTAAGAAATACAAAAGAAAAGGTTTTTAATTAGTGCAAGAAAAAAATCTGCGTCATAAAAAAAGCTTTCTTTATTTGAGGAAGAAAGTATGTGGATAAATGGTAATAAGTAGGAGTTCACGTAAGTGATTGCGATGCGCAAAATGTTGATAATCGCATTTGAAAATTGTTTCCTCAGTTACTTAAGTTAAATTTGGCTCGTGTTTTTATTTTTAGGTATGAATGGAGGTGGAGGAGGAGGAGGCGGTGGGAATGGAGGCGGAAATGGTGGTGGCAACGGAAATATGAATATGAACATGAATCAACAAATGATGAACATGAATAACCAGAAAAATATGATGATGAACAATAACATGATGGTGAGTCAAGACATGAATCAACAGAACATGATGAATCAAAATATGAACCAAAATATGATGAATCAGAACATGAATCAAAACATGATGAACCAGAACATGAATCAAAACATGATGAATCAGAATATGAACCAAGATATGATGAATCAGAATATGAATCAAAATATGATGAATCAGAACATGAACCAAAATATGATGAATCAGAA
>BGPR01002817.1:0-159949 GCA_013235015.1 Araneus ventricosus | reverse complement strand
ATACAAAGTTCAAAATTAGTTGTTGCCGACAGGGTGGTTGTACGTTGTAATCAAGCAGTTCAGATTTCGAGAAGAAAGCTATAAACCGTCATTTCAGGTAATTCAAGCAGGTAATCACATCACACCGATTCAAATTAGCATTTTTTCAAGGCTGGGACAGCGTTTATAGATTTCTTTACTGATTCTGAATAGCTACAACGTACAAAGCGCCACCTTGTCGGCAACATTTATAACTAATTTTGAAACTTTTGTATCAGATTTTTACGGCTTTCAGACTAAGCATATCACTGGTTTCGTTCTTTTATCGATCTCCGTTGCCGAGTTATTTAATTTTAAAATGAGGGAGTCCTTTGTTGGACACCCTGTATATGTAATGTATTTGAACCGCCTTGGAAAAGTTTCATTTTAACGTTTTAAGCATGTTTTCTTATTACCACAAGGAAAAAGTGTATTTAAAAAGTTTCTAAATAAAATTTTCAAGTTTCTTTTTATTTAATTTGCTGTGCTTTCCAATTATTTTTCTTTACTAAACAAAGTATCAATATAAATATTATTTGAGTTCTTAAATTGAGCTAAAAAATATCCCTAAATTTCTAAAAATATATATATGTTACACTCACTGAAAATTTGTTATATTAAATTGGGTAAGATATTTTATGTTACTGAATATGTTTAATATATTTATTTATTTTATTTATTTATTCAAAGAAAGCACACTACAGAGATGACTCCATTTACAGAGTGCATGATAAAAAACATACAAAATCACATGTCACAAAGTGAATTAAAACACACACAAACAAAAAAAGTAACTGCAGAGAATACAACAGTTCCAAGCTCAAAACCTCATCAATTATAAAAATGTAAACACATAAATGTTTTAAAATGAAAACATGCAATTACAAAAGCACCAAAAACACACCGAGGCCCCAAAAGTCCATGCCGCACACCGTCAAAATAGAATTATGAAAAAAAAAAATCACACAATATTTTTTTTTAAATGTAGAACACCAAATAAAAAAAACATTAAAAAAAGCAAGGGTCAAAAATTCAAACATACACAAACACCAGATCAACGTATAAAAATCTTAATATGTATAGACAAGTGTAAGAAAAGAAAAAGAAATCACAGGTCATGTATATAAAAGTTGCAAACAATTCGATTTAAAAACAGTAGGAGACATATGATGAATGTCCAGTTCACCAGAGATCTTGTTAAAAGTCTTATAAAATTTATACAACGAGAACCTGTCAATATACTTAAATCTAGAATACATATTAGGAAACGAACCCTGGCTCCTCAAAGATCTGGCAGGCAGAGCGAAATTTATAGCGCTCAGTATATCAGTACAATCGATCGAACCATTTATTACCTTGTAGAAGAAAAAAAAAACACAAGAAACATCTCGTCTGGAACACAAACTAGGTATATTAAACATATCACGTAGATAGGAAGAAGATATATCTTGTAAGTAAATTCCATTTTTCTTGTAAAGCAAATATCGCAAAAAGTTGTTTTGAATTCGCTCAAGAATTTCAATTTTATTACGGTAATTGGGATCCCAAATGATACTACAATATTCCAGACTGGATCGTACATGAGCGTAGTATAAAACCTTCAGGGCAATTTCACTCGAAAATTCCTTAGTTTTGCGTTTAAGAATTCCAAGTCTACGATATGCCTTAGAGACCATGGAATTAATGTGTTGGGAAAAATCAAGTTTAGTGTCAAAGATGATACCTAGATCCGTGACTGAATCAGAGCGTGATAAAACAAGATCATTAATTTTATAAACATGATTCAAGGGCCGAGATTTTCTAGCATAGATATAGATTTTATAGTACGCCAGATAAAATAACGCAATCCTGCTAAGACACACACTAAAAAAAATTCTTGTTTCTTAAAAGAAATTCAAGAAGATCTAATTTTTTCAGATAAAAAAATGAGGATAGATGTTGCACGCTAAATTAAATTTTTCTTCTGCTTCTTTCCACATTTTACACCTGTAAAAAAGTTCGAATTATTTACAGTTTTTTCATCAGCTTGAAGATTAAGAATTCCAAGTCTACGATATGCCTTAGAGACCATGGAATTAATGTGTTGGGAAAAATCAAGTTTAGTGTCAAAGATGATGCCTAGATCCGTGACTGAATCGGAGCGTGATAAAACAAGATCATTAATTTTATAAACATGATTCAAGGGCTGAGATTTTCTAGTATAACTAAGAATACTACATTTTTCAATGTTCAGATGTAACTTGTTGACTGTGCACCACTTAAAAAGACAATCAAGGTCACTCTACAGAAGGACAGCATCTAGATTGGAATTCATTGAATTAAACAATTTCAAGTCGTCAGCAAATAAAAGACACTCAGAGTACTTAAAAACACTAGTAAGGACATTAATGAATAAAATAAAAAGTAGAGGGACAAGATTAGAGCCCTGTGGGACACCGGAAGTACCCGAGAACTCACGTGAAACAGTATTATTAAAATAAACATAGAGTGACCTATTACATAAATAAGAATGAAGCCAATCCGTCAGGTTAACAAATTACAATAAGTATTTTCACATACATTTCTATTACTTTTGATTTCATTTTGTCATTTAGAGGACGTATTTTATAAAGTCGCAGGATATATTGTCTGACATTGTATTTAAATTTTTAAAATTCAGAAACGGCAGTTATCTCGGTGTCCCAAATTTTGGAATATGTTCTCCAACTGTTGCCTGCTTTTATAATATCTTTGAATTTATTTTTGTAGCTGTGACTAACTCGAAGCCCTAATCTTTATAAATAGGGAATGAAAAGTCAACGAAACTTATTTTATTCTGATAGAATCACGGGAAAAAAAAATTGTAGTCTCACGAATAGAGAGAGAGAGGGAAAAAATATATGTACACGTTATTTTCTCCAGCGAAAGCTTTTTCTTCCTGGAACCCTAACCTCGGAAGACCATAATGCTTCTTCTGGGGAAAACGTTGAACTTTTTTAAAGAGACCACGATTTATCATTTATAAAACTGAAACAATTTACTACAATTAAATAAAAATGTTTTCATTTTCTCTGTCAACATTCGAATGGATGTTCCGATTTTGATAATTGTAAGAGTGAGTTTTGACAATTCTTTTGATTTGTGTACTAATGAAAAACTTCCACCTTCCAAAATGACTCCAAATTTCTTTTCTTTGTTGAATCTGAAGCTTTTTATTAAGATTTTAAACTAATATTTCTTACACTATATTTTTTACATGTAGCTCTTTAATGAGAAACCGTAAAAGTATAATATTTTGATGATATTGGAAGCGGATCGCGAGTACTACTTAAAAGGGAGTTTTGTAAGGCAAATGTTTATAAAAAATGACAGTGAAATGCAATACTTTTTATTTTACCATACGGAAGCAAAATTAAAACCCTCTCGGATAAAGAATTTTTTTTTAATCTAAATTTTTTGCATTTTGGCGTTCTTATGGGAATGTAGTACTTTCTATATGGTAAGCCGATTTCTTTTTAATTTTCCACTCAAGTTTTAGAAAAAAATTCAGAAAAATTAGATATAATCATAGCGTTCGCTTGAAATATGAAATACTCTCATTTAAAAAATCATGTACAGTAGAGCTCTATAATTCGAGTCTCGATTGTTCGAGTTTTCCATAAATCCGAGTTAGCGAAAAAATTCAGTTTAGCTCCAAAATAATGACCAACACATACACAACACGTGAAAGAATTACTACATCTGGTTTTTTATTGTTGTTAGACGGGTCATATGTCCACTGCGCACCCCGAAACCATCTGTAGAAATGTCCCCTTCCAAAGAAAAGGGATATATATAAGATCGATACATAGGAGCAATGTTTTTAAAAAAAAACAATTGACAATTATTTTAAGATATAGTTAACCTGTTGCTATCAGCAGTAATGTAATAATTTGTAAGTACATTTTTCATTTAAATATACTACACTGAAATTTAAAAATTGCTTTTATTTCCATTTATTTATTTATTAAATTTTATGATTTCGATAGTTCGAGGTAGGCCCGGTGCCTTCCACCTCGAATTATCGAGACTCTACTGTATAAATATATTTACACATTATTATAGAAAAAAACTATCAATGTAGAAAAATTTTAAATATCTATAGAAGTTTTTCTTCGTGAACATTCAACAAATCCAGAGCCGAAGTTCGTGCTTCTGCTCCGAGTTGTTAGTCTGAAAGACTTATGAAGCTTTTTTGGAGACAAACAAGAGTTATGATACTCGCCCTGAGTAAATCCCCAATGGGATTTATCAGAATATGTTAAATTCTAATAATAATTTCTAGTAATTGGTGGTTTAAACTTAGTAAAAGTTTTAATGACCCATTCCCTTCATTTTAGAATGTTATTCACAAGAATAACAGAAACTAATTAACACATATTGCGAAGCACAAATATGATATGACATTTTTTGTTAGTTTCTTTAGTAATAAACAGAGAAAAATTATAACAGAAAAAGAATATGAAAATTTACTGAGATATGTATTTTAAACTAATTTTAGAGACATAAAAATCATTCAAAGTGACAGTAGATAGAAGTCGACGATAATTACAAATGTACCATATGTAAGTAAAATTAAAAACGCTGTTTCATTCATTGGTATATGAATGAGAATGCCTGAAAATTCATGTAGGAATGAAAATTATTTTGTAATTGTTCCTGAAAGATAGGAAAGAAGTAGATACCCGTCAAAAATTACGAAGTTTAAATTTGAATTACACATGAAACAAAACATGCTTACAAAATTTTGAATACGAGATATAATTCATTACAAGCTGTTCACGCATATCCAAGCATCATATACTAGAATATTTTATAGCCCCTCCCCCCCCAAAAAAGACGCCGGTTTACTTCTAGCCAAAAAGGAAAGATTTGTTTTCTATTTTAAATGCAAAAGAATAACAGCCAATAGAGGCTAGCAGCGATAACGCACCAAAAATATCGTCTTTAGGGTCCGGTTTCTTTGAGCTACTGATGACATTTCTTTTCTCTCCCTCCTCATTGTCCCCCTCCCAAACAGTCATAAATTATATACTGCAATATTGGTTTAACTTTTTGGCACACAGGGGGCGCTCGCTGTACTTCGGAGTTCAGATTTATTTCGTAAGCCGCCTTAAGAAGGGAGATGTGGTGTCTAAAGGCGGCCATTCATCTGACGTCCATTCCATTTGGCCCAAGACTGGTCTTTTTTCCTCCCATTTTAATCGAAAAATAAAGGCACGCCACTCACTCGTATTTCATTGGAGTGGGAAGAAAATTTTGCAGATAGGGAAAAAAATAGGGATTTTCTAGCGTCTGGGGGAAAACGGGGATTTTTCAGCCCACTTGACATATCAACAACAAGATTCATTCACGCGCTGTGTAGTTAAAAATTGCACGTTGAACTTATTATTTTTGTTCCTTTGCAGCTAAAAGTCTCATATCACAGATTTATTAATCGATATTTGGGATTAAAAATGTGGTTGTCAATGATTTTAAAAACGTGTTATTAAACTGAACGTACCGTCAGATTTTAATGCGATTCCGTGTGAAATTTGTGATATTATTTTTAAAGAAGGTATGATGCTGGAAAATATTAATTGTACATGTAATATTGATTTTGAATTAAAATGTTACTTAAAGCAGTTTTTCTTATAGATATTGTGATTTATATTTGAGACATACGTTATATTTTTTTGTATATAACTTTTAACTAATAAATAAATTAGAAGTATTCTCTTGTTATGATTGTTTTATCTTGTACAACATATTCAATTTACTACCCTATGTATTTTATTGCTTTCTGAGAAGCTAGTACATTCTTTGAAGAGAAAATTCTATAGAATTTTGTTTTGATGCAACGATTGAAATGAAAATCAACTTTTAGGAACCATTTTTATTCTGTTGACATACTTCTATTCTTGAATGCAGACTTTTAAAAATGTTGTCTTGCTGTTAATGGCCAAAGAAAGGAAAAATTCTATAGTAACTTCAATAGTGGCAAAAACTTGTGAATGAAGGATTTGATGAGACAATAAAATTCATTTGAATTTAATTTCAACAATAAAAAGCATTGTTACATGTTGAAAATGAATTTTGTTTTGAAAAGTGCAATGTAAACAATAATGACACATTATTGGCATAGCCAAATATTCAAGACTTTACTTCTCTCTTCTTACATGGTAAAAATTCTTTGAATAATTCCCATTCAAATAAATTAACTACTTCAACATAAATTAGTTTTGATCTCTGTTAAATGCTTTTTGGGGAAATTAGAAACCAGTTATTCGCTGATGAACTAGTTCAATTATTTTTTAGATTGAAATTCACCAAAATTATTTAAAATATATAAAAAAAAAATTAAATGAAGCCGAGTGCCATAATAAGTCGTTAAGAAAGTAAGCATTATCACTGAACCAGGAACAGAAGAATGATCAACTGTCAATTACTGTTACATGGTTAGGCACGCAGGGTACACTTGTCCCTTTGTGTTCTCTTATATCTTGTGCACAAGCCATTTGAAATTGTGTGATATTGTTCCTGAGTATTTGAAGGACAGGAAAGATTGACCTCTAAACAACAAATGGAATTTAAAATGCAGCGTTTTGAAAACTAATGGGGGACACCTGTATCCCGCACAACTAATGGAGGGTTAAATGATTTTGAGTTTTTAATTTTGATATTAGCTGATTCCAAATTTAATTTTTTTAATAACAGTAAAGTTCACCTTTTTGAATGATGATCTTGAAGGGTTCTTTAAAGTAGACTATAAGTGAAACTGATAAATGCAAAGACAAAAATGATGCAATACCATAAATATAGTCAATAAGTAAAGTATTGATATATAGTATAAAAATAGTTTAATAAACAAATTTAAGCTAGACAATTTTGAATTGACATTTTATGCAAAATCAACACACACACATTTATGCAAAATCAACACACACACATTTATGCAAAATCAAATTTTCTATATATGAAGTCTACAAGGAATTGAGAATCTTGGAATAACAACTTTAATTTTTATATAACATGTACAAAACAGAAAATGATGCACTGAAAGCATAAATTAATTTTATAAAATACTACAATGACTTGGAATCTGTAAATTCATATATAAAGCAAATTTATTTAGCAGCTTGCTAATTATAACTAACAGTGATAACAACTCTGTTTAGAAGATAATGAAAACTAGTTTGAGCATGTTTATGTGATGCACATACATACATGCCTATTTTTAAAAATGACTGGATTTTCACTAGTTTATGAAACAGGAAGTTTTATTATTTTACTAGATATTATCTAAAAGCTTCAAATTTTTCCAATATCTTAATGATATATTTGTTCTGAATCAAAACACAAGATACGTGTCTTGACTTTGTTATTTCACAGTTACAATTTTTTTCCATTGTTTTGTTGACTGATATTCCATATTAGGAACATTCAGCTGGCTTATTTAATAATTTGAGAGCACAAGAATAACTGGCATTTTTGTTAACAATCAAATTGAGCACACTTAAAGAGAAAAATTTTAATAGTGGAGCATGATTCATAATATAGAGTCTGTTCGAAAACTTTTTAGATGATTTTGTTTCTCTGTTGGAAAAATTTGTCTCCATAGAAAAATTTATTTTCAATTACATTTTTGAAATTATACGTTATCATCACCGACCTAAAATTTTTGTATTCCATGCAAAATGAGGCTTTTAAAGAAGCGATGGATGGAAGGCTATGGCTTTGCACGTTCCGAAGAGAGTTGTTCTTATTCAGTTATTAAATGATGCTGTGAAAGCCAAGGTTATACAATATCTTAAGTTATGATAGGTAATATTTTTAATAAAAGAGGAAAAAATTGTACAAGTCTGGTTTCAATTGGAAAAATTGTTCCAAATACGTATCTAAAGGGAAAACCCCCCAAATATTTCGAATATTGCTAAGATGAGATATTTAAAGTTAAAAAGAAAATCCCCCAAGTCAAAGGTTTGTTGCAAAATCATCTCAATATCAACTGTAAACAAATTATTAACAATGGATGGATTCTTAAAAACGCCAAAAAAAACACAATATTCATCGTCTTTCTCCACGTCATATCACTGATGCAAAGTACTCTGCAGAATTCTTTATGAAAAAGCTTTTATGAGGAGAAAAATTGTCAAAATAGGTGAAGTTTGGGTCAATTTAAATGACTGCATGAATAAAGGAACAATTTGTTATCATCGAAGAGGAAAAAAATTCTTAAAACTTGGTTTAAAGAATATACAGAAAGTGTTTCTAAGGATTTATCATTCTTTCTGGTTTCTCATGTAATGGCAAAATAAAAGAGAGTGGGGAAAAATGTCAAAATCAACTCCACATACTATCAGGAATATATTTTAAACCCAATCTTTAAATAAGAAATATCTCCTTATCCACAATGCCAGCAATCAGTAGAACTGCATTAAGACAAAGCAAGCAGCCACACATCACAATCTACTGTTAATTTAATGGATAAATAAAACAGGAATGGCTATTAAGATTGTACCCTTCACTGCTCTTCCTGCTAAATCTACCCCACCTATCAATATTTGTATCACCCATGAATTTTTGAACATTTAAAAAGCACATTATCCAAACGTCGACCTACCTTTGCAGGCTTTGAAAAGCTGTTCAAGAGGAATGCAACAAAATACCTCTTCCGATACTAAAAAAGACATTATCATGGAAGTTACGATGCAGCAAGATTGATAAAAATAAGGCTTATCAAATTGACTATTTAAAATACAAAAAAAATATGTAAAATAGTTCTGTAGTTACATTTTAAAGAACCAAAAAAATGCATAAGCAGCCTCTGTAGATACAAAGTCTTTGTGAAATGATATAGTCTTTTAACAGTCAATAAATAAAACTTTTTAAAATAACAAAAAAGGAAGTATTATTTATCGTATAAAATTAGCTGGTGTAGTGAAATTTTAAAGGTCATTTTATCATATGTGTATATATATATATATTCTTTTTATGCTTGGCTGTTAAAAAATATTACATTTGCAATTATTTTCTTTCCAACGTGATTTTGAAACCTTTGCTTTCACAGAATAAAAAAGTAAATAATTTTGAATATGCATTCTCATTCACCATAACGGACAAAAACATTTTTTCCAATTTTAATTGAAAAAAAAATTTCTTGAAAATTTTTACATACAGAAATCTTATGATAAAATTGCCATTGTATTAGGCTAAAGTAATAACAAGCACACTCGAATGACTTTCATATTTCTTAAGAAAATATATTTGAAAAATCCTAAACTAACCAAAGGCAACCAGATTAGGTACTTAAATCATTTTACCTAATTGAATGCAAGACATGTTATTAAAATCACAGTTTGATGTAGGATTTATTCATATAGCCGAGGACAATCGTTTGCTTATTCTTCCATGTCATACTTATTGCATTATATAAAAGCTAGAAATAGTCAATTTATAATTGTATCAACTACCAGTGAGACACTTTATTATATTGTTGTTGTAACCTCTCTCTTTGAGGCATATATTGATGGAATTTTCCAATGTAAAAAAATTCTCAAACTCAGCTCATTAAATGGAATTCCTAGTCAAGAAAGAAAACTCAACTGCAACTATTAATAAAAAAATCTTGTATATTATGTACAATAGTTTCCAGAAAAATATTTCAGGATATTCTGACTAACAAATCTAGCTCTAAATAGTCATGACATACTATAATCACATTTATAATCATGACAACAGGTTGAAGATATAAGAGTATATAAAAAAATGGCCATCTTATTTTTATAAATTAAAGCTATCCTATACACCAATACTATTAAAAAAATTTTACCAATCAATAACATAAATTATCACAAAATATTTTTACAAAATTGATCCAATTTAAATAAAAATTCTATAAAACAACTGCCAAAACTTTTAAGCAGATATAAATTTTATTATTTCTAACCTTAGAAAAAGTTTGATCTTGTCCTTTTTAAATATTTACAAAATCTGCAATGTTTCCAAATATACTTCCTAATTTTAGTGCAACATTTAATACAATTCAATAAAATAAAGATATTAAACTGAATAAATTTATTTTGAAGTGTCTCTGTAAAAAGACTTGTAATATTTAAATCTGCAATGTATTTTTTTTTATATCTCTTTAAGAATATTTTGTCAAGAATCTAATCACTTACTTCATAAAACATAATTTAACACTTTCGTGTCTTTCAAATTCATTTAAATCAGAATTTTAATCAAGGTGATTATCCTAAGTATTTTGCACCAGATGCTATTTATTAAATTAATGATATGAATGACACTGAAGATAGAATTGAAATCTTTACTGCTACTTATATAACATTGTAAATCAACCAAGACAGTTCTAGAATAAAAATAATAAATATTTAGCTGCAAAATTATTTATAAAATTCTTTAGTTTTTAGATATGAATTAAAAAACAGAACTTCGCTTAAATTTTTTTTCTGGCTGCATAGTTAAAAATATACAGAAACATAAATAATTTACAAACTTCATGAATTGTCAAAAAATATTTTTATTACATACAAACAATGTTTACAAATTTTTCAACAGATGACAAATTCAGCTTTAAACTCGACTTGTCAGTGCATTTAATTTACTTCAAACCAGAGATCTTAACCTCTGCCATTTCGTTTCAAAATACTACTAGTAAATCACATGCACAAAAAACCATATGTTGAAATTTTTTTAAAATCTGTCGCAAAATAAAATAATTAGTTTGTGTTTGCTTTGGTTTTTTTTTCTTTTGCGAGAACTGGTGGTCTTGCTTTCGCTGAGAATTTCCAATGTCCACTTCTTTGTAGTTTTGGAGCCCCTTTTGTTTATCATTTTTAATTTTGCAATAATTATTAAATAACATATTAGTAGCCAATTTTATTATATGAACTATTATTTTTTCAAAAATATATACACAGCTATAAACTGAAAAACCCACAGGTCTTTTGAAATTAACAGTTATTCAACCAATTTATTTAATCACTAAATTACATTAATGTCAAACTTTTAAAAATTCAAGCTCCTACATTTGACTGAATAATTTTTGAGTTAAAATGTAAATATGTAGAACAATGTTATATGACGAAAACATGACTTGTCTTTTGATGAGAGAATTAATTATTACATTCACTGACCATCAGGCCACTCCAATTCTATGGAAGATGCAATATGGTCTCTTTTTTATCTTCGGTGAGGGCCCTGTGTTCAGTCTCACTGGCTATGCATTCAGCCATAGTTCGCTGTTTCTGAAGTCCACGCAGAGTCTATTTATTTAATTCAAAGAGAATATACTTGAAATCTGTAAATGAAGAATAACAACTCATTAAAATTATATAATTATAAATTTATTCATTACTTAAAAACTACAAAAATAATACCCATATGCCATAAATTAAATTTTAAAATAATTTAAATTTACAATGAGACAAAACTAAGCAAAATACATTGTTTCCTAAATATACTATGTGAATTTTGCACACAATGAATCAAGATAAGTGGATAATACTTTAAAAGATAAATTAAATATACTAAGTAACATTAAAACTATTCTCCAACAATTATTCAGACACACTTTAAAGGATTAAATAAAACTGTTTCACTCACATTTATAGAAAAGAGAATAAGTTTCAATTTATAACAAAAGTTACAGCTTGTACAAGCAACATTTTATAACTTGGAACATTTTAGCAATGTCTCCAAGAAGATTTAAGAATTGCTATCTTTTGAATTTATCATAATAGAAGTAATAAAGTAAGTAATAGTTTAAAAACAATCTTAGAAGAATTCAAATTTAGTAATAACATATAAATTTCTTCTGCCTATTATTAAAAATGAATATAATCTTAGGAGACTCAGCATTAAAAAAAAAACAAAGTGCCCATAGTTTGAACTTTTAATAAATTCTTTAAAAAACATTACATGGATGACATTTTAAAACATTAATGAATTTTAAAAGCAGATTTTATTTTATGTGAAATGAAAGGTTAAATTATATTTTTTAGTAAATAATCCTACTCGCAGCATTCGATTAAATTTTCATACACTTACTATTCAACTTGGCTAACAAATAAAAACATTGTATTAATGTTATGATTGTACAGCAAAGAAAGCAATTGAAAAGCATTCGAAATTATTATTATCACGTAGCTTTAATATCTATAAAAATCATTGAGCTAGGCTTATGAACATGCAGAGTTAAAACATATTCTAGTGATTTAAGGGGAAAATAAATAAATATTTATACACTTACCTTTCTAAAATGCAAGATGACAATCGGTAAAATCTTTCTCCCGACACAACAATCATGGCGGACTTTTCCCCTTATCAATTCCCTCGGCGCAGAATTTTCATTCCCCGCACTCTCGGATTTCAGTCCAGACGGAATTCCAAACATGCCGATCCGTTTGGCTCGTTTCCTCAGATTTGATGGGTTTTTCCGTCTCGCGTTCCAAAAATCCGTGAAGTGAGTGGCTGCCTTAAGACTTGTGCGACACAAGTTAACTAACTGAACCCGGATGGTGTGCGAGACTCGCCGGGAGTTTGTTGTTGAGCGTGTCCGGACTGGTAGAACGTTATGCATGCCTGTATTTAAAGATATAAGAATGATCTGTGTAACTATCTAAATGTACTGTGCTGTGTAAGTGTAGTGAATGTCCATTAAATATGTGTGAATCAAATGAAGCTCATTATTCAACGAACCCACCAATATAACACAACAGAAACGGAAGGTCAAGAAAAAGATAACCGCCGGTTCAGACGTCATTCACCACTATTTTTTGAACTCCAGTTAGTTATCTGTCAACGTAAAATAAAAGTATTTGATTCATTTTTCTCAAGAGTTGCTGCAACATTTCAAAATAGCAGGTTACCATGTTTAAATATTACTGCCTAGCTGCCTTTGGCAACCAGCTTGCTTGCTGGTAATATTGGTTACGTTTAATTTCAATGAAATCTCTTATACATAATTTTATATTCATATGGTAAAATATTTTTCAGCTTCAGCAATTTTTTATAAAATTGGGATCATGAACACATGTTCTGTTCATTGTGTACATGAACCTCCCTAATGATATCAAGTTACAGTCACATGAAAAATGTAACTATCTATAGCATCTAACAGCAGTAAGGATTCCAGCAGTAAGTTGGTTGGACATATTTCATGTGTATGAAGTAAGCACATCCAACAGCATGTATATCATTCAGCATACTAGTTATATTTCATCATGCACTTACTATTTTAGTGCGCTTTGTTTTTTGACTCCACAAAACTATGAGATAAAATAATTAAGTAACTAAAAAAACAGCATTAGAATATGAACATCGAAGGACAGAATATTCATCTCTTAGTATTTAGCAATGGAAATAAAACAAGCAATTAAAATTGAATAATAAAAAGTATTGTTGCAAATTATGCATAAGACTATTTTTTAAAAAATGTATAACAAATAATTGAATTGAAAAAATAATTTCAAAAAAATTAAGATGGTGTAAAATTCTATTTTGTGCAATAACCTTTTAAAAGTTACTGACAAGCACTCCTTAATTTTTAATTGGTTAATTAAAATTGCAAAAAAATCGCTCCGAGATGCACATTCTAGCCAACAAAAGTATGCTTTTGCCAAATTTAGTATCAAAAGTCTATCCTATAGAGTGCCAATAGATACACGCAGATTCACTTTTATTATTTGCAAAAATTATGCTTTACATAAAAATTAGACAAGAAAGAAGATTTTTTATAAAATGAGAGTGAAAGAATGTTTTAAACCAGAATTTCGCAAGAATCTCTACTTGTATGAAATGTTTTTTCATAACTTAATTCACTGTTCTACCTGATGAGAAAAATAATTCAAAAAATATGAATTACCTTTTCTATATGTGTGTATAATAAATTTAATTATATGTAGCTGAATGGGAGTATTTCATTTTAATAAAATCCCCCGAGCTCAATTTATGACCTTGTACAGTTTATACATGTAGAATCCATAATGCTACAAATTGCGATGAATATAAAATTTGTAATGCTGTAAAAAGATTTCCATTTTTTTATGATTGTGAGCTTTCAAGGAATATGGTTTCGCACTGCTGCAAAATCTTTTTTATGACCAACATTATAATGATGATTTTAAAAATTACAAGGATTTCATTATTGATAAAGTTTATTGCTAATTCTCAACTCAGACTCGTTCATTTCTCCTTATCAGAGAATGTATATACTTAAATTTTGTTTTAAAATAAGCTTGATCTACTTGAAGAAGGTAATGTAGTGCGTTAAAGAATGTAACAATAGTATTAGTTTAAAAATGCGATTTGTTGATAAATTCAGCTTTCAGTATTATTGGAGATATTGTTTTTGTGGATAGACTAGTGCTGGTAACAATCACCTTTATGAAAGCAGTGTTTCTACATGAACCAAGTTCTGTGTATTTGTTGAACACATCCAACAAGTCTTTCAGCTATCCGGACCAATTTTTCTAAACCTGCCTTTGTTTATCAAAGAATAATTATATCATTCTTGACAAAGATTATATAAACACTTATCTGATTTTGTTCATTAAGTGCATTCTAGGAGATCCAAAAATTATGTCAATATATTCTGATGGACAACTGTTATTGAATGTTATTTTTCAAAAAAAAAAAAAAAATTGTCCGCTCCTTAACAGCAGAAATGTTAGTTTCTTTGGAATGTTATTTTGCAATTTTTGTAACTAACTGATGATTTTGGAAAATAAATATAACAACAGCCTATTTTTTGAAAAAATAAAGTGGAAGTAAGTACTTCAAATTTTTTTTGTATTTGTTTTATTGATTTTTTCTGATGCATAAAGAATGAAAAATTTTGATGGGCGGGAAGGCAAAAACCTTTCTACTTATAAAACAAAGCCTGCATAAGATGAGTTGAAAAAAGTGTGTTGTCCAGCCACATGAAAATATCTAACTTGCAAAAGCTTATTAATAGGTTTGCTGTCAATTAGTGTTTGCATTAGAAAATCTGTTAAAGGGCTTATAGTTAATACACTGTAGTTTTGGAATTCCACAAGTTTTCTTAGAACTTTCATTTACATTATAATTAAGATAAAAACCAAGATCTGTTGGTTCTTTTCTTCCTAAAATAAAAATCTTCCATGTATTATTTTACAACCAGTTAGTGCACCTATCATATAAACATTAATTTAGTTATGTTTATCAACTTAAATTTCGCTATGGTTCTTCTTTTATTTTTGGTAAACTGAAAGCAGATACTGCTATGAAAGAGAGCAAGAAATAAAGTAGAAAATACAATAGAAAACTGTGCCTGGAAAATGCATTAGTATTTGAGCTAAATTGTGATGCAAAAACAAATAATGTTCTGAATGTTTTGCTTCTAATGAAGTTGATTCAGGCTATTACATTCAACTTTTTAAAAAAGAAGCAGGCAGAATGACTTTAAAAAATGATGTTTAATACAGATTTTTTTTGTTTTAATCGTGCATAATTATAATTTAAATTACAATAATTATAAATTCTTTAGATAATTATAAATTACATATTTAATTACAATATAACACATAAAGGAATAATGAAATAATTATTAGGGATTTTTTACATAAAAAACAAACAAAATTAGCATTTTCCTCTAAAGTGCACATCTAAACATATCTAGAAAATATAGAAGTCTTGAAAGATTAGAAGTCATCTGAATCATTCATGTAATTCAAAATGCAATGCACTGCAGATTTCATTCTGAAACTTTAATTATCATATTCTCATAATAACATGAACAGGGGAAGGAAAAATTTAAAAAAAAACTATGATGTCAATAAGCTGTAAAAGATCGTAAAACATTCTTGGCCAAACACACTTTTTAACCATAGTGATAACCAATTTAACTATAATTTATAATTAGGTAAAGAATTTGTATTTATTGTAATTTAAATTAGAATTATACACGATTAAAACAAGAAATAATCTTTATTAAGCATCATTTTTTGAAGTCATTCTGCCTGATTCTTTTTTAAAAAGTTGGATATAAAAGCCTGTATCAACTTCATTAGAAGCAAAACAATCAGAATATTAAACACCATATTAACACTTTTTAACCAATAAAGTTACTGTAGGTTATTTCAAAAAAACAAAACAAGGATGTCAGTAACTGTAAAAAAATCTAAAAACATCCTTGGCAAAAGATAATATATTAACACCTTTTAACCCTTAAAGTTACTGTTGGTTGTTTCACATTGCTTTGCATTATTTAGTTGATTAGAAAGTACATAAGTAACCTCCAATTATAAGACAAATGAATAGCAGAATTAAATAGCAAAAAATATTTTTTTCCCTTTACAATATGGAAAATTACCATATTTCTTATGACATACACATCTATTTCCGTAGCCGTAGAAAATTATGCCAACCATCTGAATAATTTATGTACTCATAAAATACATTAAGTGATGCATCTCATCCTGATATAAAAAGTATCTTGGGTTTAAGATTCAGGGAGAGGGAAGGAAAAATCTAACATCGATTATCTATAAAAAGAACTTGCTGTCTTTTCTTAGTTTAAGTACTGACATGACTAAAATAAATATTAGGTAAATTATTGTCCTTTTCACAGTGGAAAAACGTGATTGAAAGATTTTATCTAACAATGAACTACATTTAATTTTCATTACAACAATGGGAAGTATTGCAAACCTTATTTGAACATATTTTTAAAAATTTGTTAAAATTATGGAAAAAATTGCAATACTAAAATTATATAATTGTAAAGATATTTCTTAAAACAATTTTTAGGATGACTTAAAAAATCATTTTATGCAATAATACATTTTTTGGAGTTCTTATGGGAAAATGTCTAACTTTTAATTAAGTATTTCGTAAATTGAAGTTTTAAAAGAACCACTCCAAGGTGCACCATAAAAAGTATATTTGTTCCTAATTCTGTACCTTCATATCAAACTGTCTTGCTTTTATTATTAGTAGAAATATATGCATTGGTTTGAAGGTGTTCAAAGTAGGAAAAAATATTTGTGAACATTGCTGAAAATAGAGATTATTTTTGGTTATGAAAGAAGACCCTCAATTATTCATCTTTAGATCTTCGAAAATTCTGTTTTATTCAGAAGATCTGTTTAGTTATAGGATTAGCAGCTAAGATAATTAATTTTTAAAAATGAAAAATATATAACCAGAAAGTATGCATTCAAACAAAAGAACATTGTGAAATACTGTTTCAGAAGATAATTATAGCCTGCTTTCAATCTCAAAAAAGTTAGAATAATTATATAAAATTAAGAACAGCAATAAATTATGTTTATTGTAAATATATAGGTATGTAATAGCAAGCCAATATAAGTAAAAAATACAAATTGTTTGATAACATCTGATGAAAAATTACTTTAGTTCTTTTATTTTATAGATGATTTTTTGTGCAAATCCAAAACTTAAGACTTATAGCATATGACTGTAAAATTAAAAAATTGCGAAATTTTGTTATTCAATAAAAAAGGCACTTATTGTAAATTATAATATCTTCTAAATCCACCACTTTTCTATGACAATACATGTTCCAATAATTATAAATTCAAATGTCATAAAATCTGGTATCCTATATATAACTTTCAACTTTCTTTTATATAAACTGAGTAATATAATTTCCTGCTTTGTCTTATGCAGTGAATTCTAAACCTGTAGTAATAATAAATTTTTGCCTGCTAAATTATTTTTAATTATTATTTATTTAAATTTTATTTAATGATAAGCTTGCACTTAGTTTGCACAGTTTCCTTACATATTCATTTTAACCTGAAAATGATTAGTACTTTCAAAAAAAGGATTAAATAGGTATAATGCATATATATTAAACAGGTGACTTAATAAATATTGTAACATTAATTTCTCCTTTTTAATAATTAATTTTAATGTCTTCTTCTTATATCAGAACTTAACTTAATTTTCTATGCAGAAATCCCCTATCCATTTTTTCTTTTTATCTTTTCTTAAAATAGAAATTTTAAAAATGAAAAACACATTTTTGAATCTAAATGTGTTCTACGACGTACATGAGATGCAACTAGGCATCTCAGATGCGAAAACTAGGTGTTAGTCCTCCCAAAATCCGTTTTTTAAATTATCTCTAACAGTTCAGGAAATTTAGACTGTAAGGTCTTAGCCCAGAGTCAAAGATCAACAGACTTACAACACAACAAAATTTAATAAAACTTCTTGGATAATGGCCTATTTGCATGTCATATTTACAAATGATTTGTACATTCAAGAATACAGAGTAACAAGTCCCGGATATATATCGCGAGAGTCAATAATGGACGTAACTTGTCTTAGTCGAAGTTACTAAGGTGAGTTTACTCGTGATGCAACTGATAGTCAGTTCGGGAACTATGAGAGTGCAGCAAATAGTAACAACTCAGGGCGAGTTCTATAGGCATCGAGAATCGGTTGATGCAACTGAGGTTTATCGAACTCTCAATCAATTTCAGTAATCCACTGAATTTGATTATCAGATTAAGATAGCCAGGCTCTGGCTAAAAGTATACTCTGGATGAGTAAGAGATACCGGGGTCGGTATTTGACATTGATATCCGAATCGACGAGCTTTCGTCCGACTCAAGGTTAATCTCAGTTCCCAGAATGCATTTCTACTTATCCGATTGGCTGGCGGTACCACGTCATACTCTCGATCATTTTATTGTGTCAGCTATTCTTAATCACTTCATTTTACTGATCCAAGAATCATTTTATTTATTCGCGCATATATGCTGATATCTTTAGTTAAAAGAACACGTTATTCATATCTCTCAAGTTCCTGCATGTAGTTTCACTAAAAATCGAGGGCTAAATCAATTACATATATATGTAATAATCTCACTTGATTTTATTTCAAATTCTAACATTATATATTTTAAAGTCTTAATGTATTCCAAAATCACTTTTCTTAAACTCCAATTTCGTTCTATTTCTCTCGCTGGAGGTATATTAAATCTCTCGTTTTGGTATATTTATTGCTAAAAGAATATTTTAATCGTTTCCACGCGCGCAGCGATTCCTTGACGCCATGCATTTTCCCTAAAACACTTAAGTAATTTACTAAAAATAGCTATTATTCCCTTCACTTTGATCACGTGTCTATCTGTCAAATCCCTACCTGAGAAAAAGCAGGGATTTTCTGTTCTCTTTTGGCTTGAAAACTTGAACCAAGATGTACGTACATTCCGTCACTCTCCCATAATAAAGGAAAATTAGTTAATAACTCGGACCTGTTTTTACTTAACGACTACAACAACGAATACATTTCATTTCATATATATATATATATATATTGATTTCGTTTTCAAAACTTCGGGCATTTTTTATTTTGTTGAAGTCATTATGCCACGGGCAACGCCGTGCGCTTACTGCTAGTTTAAAATCTATTTATCTGATTTCCGTGGTAATCCAACTGTATCACTTGAATTTTCATATTTGATCTCCGATTCTAACATCGTTTCCCTTTACACCGTATTTTTGACGCAGTATGGCCCAATCAGTTTCGTGCGCCATAAAACCAAACACAGCCAACCAACTGATTCTAACTTCTATGGTACACTATATTTAGAAAGGTTGGATAAGATTTCAAGCTTCCAAAATCTCTTGATTATGCCAAATATTAAATTTTTTTCAATTGTTGCATTTAATGACACAGTAGCATTACGATACCAGTTAGGGATGCATAATCCACGATTTTTTAATAACAAATATTTTTGCTATTATTATTTTTAAATATCTGTTCTAAATAAGTGTCATTTCAGTCACACTTTTAATTTTCAAATTCTTATTAAATGTATGTAAAGTGTTTTGTAAACAAATTAATAAAAAATTGTCATTTGTTTTTATTACACTTTCTGCAAAATTTTGTTTTTTAGTTCTATATACTGTCAATAGATGGCGCCTGTAGCGAAAACTACTTTAAAAGAAATTTGCGACCAATTAACTTGACAACAAATATTCCCTTCAAACGCGGAAGCGAACATCAACACAGTTCACAATTCAGAAACCCTTTTGCAGTGAGTCACAAATCCGGTCATTTTCCATTCCGATCACAGTTAACTTAGCTTCCCTGTGAATATTTGTTTCAAACGATTATTGCTACTTTCTTTCGTTATACAAGAGCTGTAATCGATAAGAGCTATATTCATTCGAAAATGCGTATCACAACAAGAATGGTGACTCGCAACGTGACAGGAAATGAAACTGCGAAAAGGGGAAACCATGACGTCCGTGACCACAAAGAACGATCTTCTTTCTAAGCAACAAGATGGGCTTTCATGGCGCCATCTGTTGACAGAAGATAGAACTAAAACTTAGGAAAAGTGTATAAAAAAGGAATGATTTTTTTAAAATTTTGAAATACTTTATGCACATCTGTTTACTAATGATTGAATTACAGCTTTTTGACAGTAGCATTCATCACTGGTATTTTGTCAAATATTCGACATCCCTAATACCAGTTTACTAAAATTGTATCATTTGTATTGCGCAGTTTAGCCAAAAATGGCTCTACTGCCAATAAACAAAACGCGTCACGAACTTTATTATCCGAAAATTGTTTTAGCAGCTGCTAATTATTCCCTTATGCGTTTTATTCCTCCCACAAACAACGTGGTAAATAATCTGCGCCGATCAAAATAACTACTTTTTCTTCAGAATTATATGAATTAGAAAGTTTCGTACAACTTTTTTTCTTTTAAGATAGAAGTTGGTATATCGGAAACGGAAATTAGCTCTGTTACATGGACTTCCATTTCTACATTATAAACCGCCATTTCTAGATTTCCTAATTTTATTTTAACTACGTCAAAAGTCTTATTGACAGAAGTCTTGCTTCCGAAAGTGAAAGCAGAAAGACTGTTTTTCCTAACCACATGACGTTCTAATTTATGCGTTGTCTCCTGGTCTACAAATGGGCGCCTTCTGCCCATATCTAACAATAATCTAGCTTGCTTAACGTTCTTGTTAATGCGAATTTTTACGCAACAGGTCTGCAATAACACATATTGCTTTTTCTTTTCGGAGATAATGGATAAAACCTTTGATTCTCCGTCCTTTTCTGATTTATTCTTAGGTGGTTCAGTATTCGATGTAGTTTTTCTTTATTCCCTTCCTTAAAGCATATCGCTTTATTGTGCTGACTCCGCGTCTATTACAAGATATATATTTTTTAAATACTGTTTACTGATGCTTACCAAAACGGAAAAAAATCTTTTCACGCAATGATCTTTTTCTTTCATAGTCTCTTCCTGGTATACACGAATACGATTTATTTCTTCATTGAAAAATACACAATGATCTATTCTTTTTCCTCTAGCAGTAACACTCGGTTTCATGGCGTTACACTGCCAATGCGTTTGTCTCAAATTATACCAGATGTAAAATTTTACAAATGACATCACTTCCAAATAAAATTTTATAAATGATGAAAACTGAAACATTAAAAAATTTAGATAAAATATTGTACAGAATTCATGTTTATAAAAAAAATCATTGCATTATAAAATGTATTTGCTCCACGTTAATAATTTTTTGTGCAAAATTCATTTCTAAAATTATTTATATTACTGCTAATTAGATATATTTTTATAAAAAAAGTCATTTAATGGACGATTTTTCATGTATGTTTATTTTGGATTCACAGACCTTTTTCCGGTAACCCTTCGTTTTAAGCAATAGCCAAATCCATTTGGAAAGTGTATCAAGAGCCAAGCTCGAAAGAGTTCTTTCTTTAATGCACTAAGTGTTGAATTTCGTGTTATTTGAGGTCTTTGAAGTCTTATCCCTTCTTTTTAAATCGGTTGAAAAAAGCTTTTAAAGCATTTAAATTCTAAATGGAACTATTGGAATTAGCACCTTTTCACAAAATTAGGGTCTTATTTTAAGTAAATATTGAATGCTACAGCAACAAACGAGTTTTCTGGTTTGTTTACTTACATTAAAAGCCCTGACTTTATCTGCTTGCATGTTGGACTTCCGCTTTGAAAATTCTATTGACTTAGGGGTCTACTTTGGTACCCCCGGTTGGGTTGGGAGACGTCACTTTTCCCGGTGTTAACGTGCGGAAAAAGTGACGTCTCCCCACCCAACCGGGGGTACCAGAATAGACCCGTTAGTATTACATCGGAATTACGTAGTGCAGGCACTTAAATGTAAAGAAACAAAGCAGAAAACTCGTCCATAGGGATATTAAATTTAACATTTACAAAGTATCCTGAAAGCTTTATTTTAAAGCTTTTATCCATAACATTAAAAAACTCCAACTTAACATATCACCGAAAGTTGATAGTACAAGCGGAAATCCTACCAACATGCAAATAAACAAACCAGAAAACTCGTCCACGGTATTCAAAAAGAGCATTACACCGTAAGTGGATCTTAAGCACGTAAAATCCATGAACTCCCCACAAAATAGTCCTTAATTATGATTTTGGAATAACTTTATATATAATATAAAATAGTATAATATTTAAAAATCATTTTTGAAATTACTCGAATTGAGTTGCTTTGATCCTATCATTTGCTCCTTGCATTTACGAGAAATGAATTTCTTTATTTTACTACAATTTTTGCTAGAAGTAAAGGAAAAAAAATCTCTTGATTATATTATTATTAAAATATTGAGTTAATTGATACTTTCGCAACATCTAATTAAATGAAATTCGTTCGTATTTTACCATTCTGATCTGGCAACGCTGTATTGAATTCTGGTGTAATGTCGCCGTACTGTTGATGATAACGAAGTAAACGTTCTAAAAAAACCAAATTGTTAGCTCTTCGAGAAAGATTGAAGGGATTTTCTGTGGAAATTTTCATGTCATAAAAAACAAATAAATCTGGATTGGATTATATTTCTCTGTTTTTACTGTGTTTTGAATCGTCTGAAATATTCTGCTTAGAATTCTGGAAAATGAAAGTTGTATTGAATGAGTTACTGATGAATTTCAGTAATTATGGCATGAAGTTCTTCGGTTATATGAATACTTGGCAAATACTTTACTTTCATTAGCTTTGTGTACGTCCAAAAGCATTATTCTGATCTGATTTTTTTCAATGGTTTTCCAGATCTCATTATTTAGATTTGTTAAAAGTGCTTAAGTACCCTAAGTGTTCTGCAAAAATTTTCTTCTAATTTAATTTTATCTTTCGCGATTATTCATTTGATATTTGTTATTGACTGCTAGTTTTTCATCGAGAAGCTTGTTTGAAGACTATATCTTTTATTCATTGCGTCTTTTATTCATATATCTGTTTCTGAACTAAATGTTTTTTGCTTGAAGCAGTATTTATTTTGTTTTCAATTATTTTTGTGTATGTATTTACGAGTAACAAGATTTTGTTAGCATTTTGTAGATTTTCGTTGTACTTTTGCTGTATTCTGGTACAAATATTGAACTTCCTACAAAACCATTTAGGCTTCAGTTTCTGATTTTATTTAAAGCTCTTGTATATTTGGATATTTAATGTGAGTACAGTTAAATGTTTTGATGTTTTTGGTCTTTTTGACAATGAATTGGTAATGAAACATAATTTTTACAATGCTTTGTTTACATGAAAGTTACTAAGCAGTTTTAAATACTAGTATTAATTGTTTAGAAATACTTATTTAATGCAATCCAAAAATTGGTTCAGGTTACATGAGCATATATTCCTGATTTTTTTTATACTTAAAAATGATTTTAATTTCCTCTGTTCTTTATAAGAAATCCGAGGAATGCAAAACACTTAAAATAGGCTGAATTATTTCTCATTTTGTTACTGTGTTTTATACATAAATATAAGAACATGATCTGAATTTCCCTAGTTTACAGTGGAATATTTATCTTAAATTTTTTTCTCTGTTGATTCTATTATCTATAATACAAAAGTCTGAAAAAGAATACTCAGCAGTTGTATTCAATTTGATCTTGCTGTCATATTGTCTCTGATTTTTTGAAGGTAAATCTTGTGCTTCTTTGAAATGTTGAAATACTAGGGAGTATATTCTAAACATTACTGTGTTGTCTCTGATTTGTTAAAGGTAAATCTGTTGTTGCTGGTCTGAAATATGGAAATACTAAGATCATTATGTTCGTTGATTGAGTCTGTGGTAACATTTTTTTATCATCCCAACTTAATTGATGTTATGGTGTTTCCTGATGTCTTGATTTATCTATAGTGTTGCTTGTGTTGTCAATTAATTATAGCTTTAATTTTCCATTGCAACATGGTTAATGAAAGTCAGAAATGTGGTAATGATATTTATGAACATGGTAATGACAGCCAGAACCATAGAAATTACTAATGGCCAAATAATTACACATTATTTGCCTGTGAACAACTGTTGAATTTATTCTAATACGTTAGAGAAAAATTTTGAGAAAAAGCAAAATGTCTAGATATGGGGTAAGGTGGTGAGATTTTTGAAATAATAGTCGCTATAGGAATCCTGTGGCAGTCTGTTTTAACAGGCCACTTAAAGTGATTTACACTTGGCTGCCCAGCATGAATCATAAATTTTGTTTTAATGTCTTCATTGATGACTTCAACAACCTCCCCTAAAAAAAAAAAAAGTTCAGGAATCCACCATTTATGTTCAAAAGTATTGTAAAAAATTAATATACGTTTTACATACCTGGAAACCACTCATCTTCAAACCGAACTGCAACCCAGCTATTAACTTTAATGGCAGAATTGTCTACCATCTCATCCTGATAAGAGTGGAATTTAATGTGATAATGAATACATTTATCATCTGGTTTGCGTTTAGAGCAGGAAAGTGATCTTGCATCAATACTTGCAGGTTTTTCTTTGCATCATGAAATTTAATGCACTTTCATTGTGGCAACAAGAGGTTAGATGCTTTGAGAAAGAGATTTTTCAATTACATTAATGTCCAACTCCGAGACTGTTGTTACAAAAACACCAGTGCATCTTTCTCTGGGGACTGTAAAAAGAGCATCAACATCAGGAATATCATTTCCTTCTGCTACAGCTTTGTCAGCACTTTGTTTTATTATACTTCCAATGCCATCTGAAGCACCTTTACCGTGTCTACTTTCGGTGTAGTTCCAAGTTGCAGATGCAAGTGCTAGAAAATATTTTACAGTTTCTTTGGTGAATAATAAAAGTTCTGCTTGTTACAGTATTGGCTTGTTGGAGAATCACTTATACTATGTAATTGTTTCACATTGGGATTCAGCATTACAACATGATTGAAAATTGACTGTAAGTGAGCCCATACGCCACATGGATCATGGCGTAAACTGCTTGAAATAGTGCAAAATCCTGGTTTTATATACTTATTCGCAAGATAAAGATTACAATATTAACAAGTTTTGCACTCTTCTCTTATCGGCCAGCACATGAATGAGTCAATGACAAAGAAAATAAGATACAAAGCAGCCGCTGCACTAATCAGACACATAGTAATACGGTTCGAGGTCGTAATCCATTTCTTCTTCAAGTTGAGAATAGAAATGCCAATTGTTAGTAGGATGATTATACTCATGAATGAGGCGCCGAAAAAATCTCTCACCTTGTTTGCACAGTACATATATCCGTATTCTTTTATACACTCTGGATGGCATAAGGACATTTCTGTGCTCGTCTCTATCGTTGTTCTCGTTTCTAGAGTGAACATAGTAACGAATCTTTCTGATGTAAATTCTCCCCATTTGTTTCTGTTTTGATTCATAACGGGAACACAATATCATCTTTAAAGGACATAGCAAATACCATAGCATCAACATTAGCGCACACTTCTAGTAACCAAAATTACCCTCTCCCGATTTTAAACTTTAAAAAGAAAGCAAAAAAACAAAAGTTAAGGTTTCACTCTCAAGCTAACCAACCCTACAACTGCGACCTCACATTTTTAGAATTGCAATCATGTCTGTCTAAAGTTCATGATTCTTCTCCCGGACCAGACAGTATTAGTTACGCCATGATCAAACACCTATCTACAGAATCGCAAGAGAATTTATTATATCTGTATAATCGCATTTGGAAAGAACATTACTTCCCCACCTTTTGGCAACAGGCAACAATTATTCCTTTATTAAAACCAGGCAAAGATCCGACTAACCCATCAAACTATCGCCCAATTGCCTTGACCTGTTGTCTCTGTAAATTGTTAGAAAAAATGATAAATTGTAGATTGGTTTATTACCTGGAGACAAATAATTTTATTCACCCTTCCCAGAGTGGTTTTCGGCGAGGCCGGAGCACTGTCGACAATCTTCTTGCCCTTGAAACAGGTATTCGCCTGGCATTCTTGGAGAGGAAGCATTTTGTTGCTGTCTTCTTCGACATCGAAAAAGCGTACGATAAGACCTGGAGATATGGGATTTTAAAAGACATGTATGATATTGGATTAAGAGGGAACCTTCCCATTTTTATTCAGAACTTTTTGAGACTTAGGAAGTTTCGGGTCAAAGTTGAATCTGAACTTTCAGACTTTTTTATTCAAGAGGAGGGTGTTCCTCAAGGTAGTGTTTTAAGCGTGACCCTTTTTATGTTAAAAATTAACAACATTTTAAAACAATTACCAACTTCGGTGAAGAGTTTTTTATATGTCGACGACCTGTACATCTCTTGTACAGGGATGCATATGAATTTTATTCAGAGACAACTACAGATTGTTATTAATAGTATTACACAGTGGTCCAATGCAAATGGTTTCACTATGTCTACATCGAAAACTACTGCCGTTCATTTTTGTCGAAAACATAATCTTCATTTTGACCCTGAACTTAAACTGAATGGCGAAATGATCCCATTTCAGACTGAAATCCGTTTTTTAGGCGTAATTTTTGACAAGAAGCTCTCCTTCCTACCACACGTAATTCAATTGCGTAAAAAGTGTGAAAAATCCCTAAACATTTTGAAAGTCTTATCGACTACAGCTTGGGGAGCTGATAAAACATCTCTGCTTAAAATATATAAAGCCACGACACTGTCCAAACTTGATTATGGATGTGTAATTTACGGATCTGCCAGGAAAAGTGTTCTGCAAAAACTGGACCCGGTTCATCACGCAGCTCTCAGACTCATTTCTGGAGCTTTTAGGACTTCACCTGTTAAAAGCCTTTATGTTGATTGTTTTGAACCCTCCCTTAAATTAAGAAGACAACTTTTGTCTCTGAACTATTATTTTAGAATTCAGTCAAATGTGAATCATCCTTTTTAAGACTTTAAACTTCGTCCTTTTTTAGTTCGAGTGCAGGAGGCTAGGAAATCTTTCATACCTGTATTTTTTAAAAGAATTCATTACATCCTTTCAGAATTAAATATTCTTTATCTGCGTCCAACTCAGCAGCCAAGTAATAAATTTCCTCCTTGGAAAATTCCAGACATACAGTATATAAATCCCTTTCAATCCTTTAAAAAATCCAATACAACAGACATTATAAACCAAAAAATCTTCCTTGAACACAGACAGCATTATCAAGACTTAATTCCAATCTATACAGATGGATCAAAATCAGCTACTCATGTCTCATTTGCTGTTGTTTTCCCAGACAAAACCTTTTCTTTTAAACTTCACTCCTCCTGCTCGGTTTTCACAGCAGAGATAATTGCCATTTTATTTGCCTTGGAAGAAATATCTGACAGGTCGCAAAGATATTTTATTATTTACACAGATTCTCTAAGTGTTTTACAATCACTGAGTTCATTTTATCCTCACCCTCATAATCATCCTTTAGTGTTAAATGTTTTAGACCTTTTTAACAAACTCGCTTTACGAGGTTTTAATATCATGCTCTGTTGGGTACCATCTCATGTTGGAATTGTGGATAACGAGCAAGCAGACAAGGCTGCCAAATCGGCAGTCACTCCAATGGACATGACTATCCCAGTTGTCGATTTAAAAAAGCATGTTAAAATGCTTCTCTATTCGAAATGGCAAGAACAGTGGGATTTGGAGACTAATAACAAACTCCATGCTGTGAAACCTTTTGTACGACATTGGCCCTCATTAACAAGCAGGAAAGCGGACACACTTCTAACTCGTTTGCGAATCGGTCATACCAGATTTACTCATCTTCACTTGTTATTCGGTGAAGAGCCACCAATGTGCTCACGTTGTAACTGTCATATGTCCGTCCGCCATATACTTTCAGAATGCACAAACTTGAATGCTCGACGTTTACAGTTCTTTCAAGCACCTTCAGTTTCACTTCCCTCCTTGCTTGATAAAACGCCTCATGTTAACCTATTTGCTTTTTTGAAGTCCATTCAGTTTTTTTCAATGATCTAATTCTTGGTTTCACTTATCTGTGTGCTTTTTTTCATGTCCCTCCAGTATTGTTTTACTTCCCTTTATACACTAATACCACTTCCACTTGTGTCTGGCGCAGCATAGTCAAATCAATGGCTCTTGCGCCATAAAACACCTAAACACCTATATACTTATTCGACTTGCTATGAAGTAAATCATTCCTGTATGAAGTGTAACTTGTCTACGGGAAACCACCAAACTGAAAGGATTGGGTTTCTACATTTAATTTACAAGCAATAGTTATCACTAAAATCTATGTGAAGAACCATTTTATCTTCATAAGAGTTATTTTTCAATTGAGTTAGTACTTGATGATTTGCTTCATGTCTATGATTTGCTTCATGTTTCCTTAATTTTGGCAAAGATTCTGTGAAAAGTTTAAGAAGCATTTCCACCTTTGTGCATACTTTTTTTTATAAAGATATCATCTTTTTTATAATAGATTTCTTTGTTGTGTTCCACTGGTAATAACTTATATAATCTAACATTTTATCTGCTTCAGATTTAAATGTCAGTTGCTTCAAGTGGCATTTTGAACACACTCTAAATAAACAGTCTTCTGTAACAGGATTACAGCAAGTTATACTATATATTTCACTGAAATCATTTAGTTCTACAGTTCCAACTTAAAGAACTTTATTTAACCTTAAGTGAGCATTCTCATGGTTAGTGCATAAACAAGTATCTCTTATTTACTTTAGGCTGAACTATATGAAATGGTTTTAACCTGCAGAAAGTTGAGTATCCTATTTTGAAATTAGTTTCAGTGACATTATTTTTGTACAGATTTATTAAAGAGTCATTTAATTTTCTTTTTTACTCTTTTGCTTTTTCAATGTAATTGTGTCTATTCAGATCATTCTCCAGAAACTCCCTGATTGATTGTGGAACGTTAAATGAAAGTGCTGATCTATGTTTCTTATCATACTTGCACAAATCTTAATGATTTAAATTGTTTCTGTAACTTTTATAAGGAAGGAAATTCTTGTAAGTGCTTAAGATTCAGTATTTTTTGAGAATCTTGCCTCCTATGGCTTTGGTGAAAAACTGTTTTTCTTGATATGTGGTATATTTACTGCAATTGTTCTTTAGTTAACTTTTCAAAACTTCACCCTCAAGTAGCTTCTTCTTAATTATAGGTGGCACTTTTGTTTTGTGTATGATTTTCTGGACAGACTTTTTTGAAGATGACTGTTTAGCATTTAAAAGTCTAATACCATTTTTAAATTTTTCACTCTTTGATTATTCCATTTTCAGATCAGACTGATGCTTTATTATTTTTTGATACATGGAAGATCTGTCTCTGTGAATTCTTTTTTGGCCAGGTTTAAGTCTTGAAGCACTTGGGAGACTCTCAATGGAACTAGTTGGAAAAAAAAAAAAAAAGATTCTGAAGACGAAGGATTGAATAAATTTCTGGTCTGAGGATTATCAATATCTTCAGAAATAGTTTGGCTTGTAGTAGCTTGGTTTAAACTTTTGTTCATGTGTCAATCTGTATTTGAGTCATTCCAAATCAACCAAAAAAATTTCAAAATTAAACTTGACCATTTCAGATCTCAATGAAACTTTGAGATCATTATCCTTAATGATAAAAATATAATTTTAGAATTTTTTTATCTTATTGGGTTTTGGTATAATTAATTTTTTAATTTGTGAAAAATAGTCGTTTTTTGGCATGCATTAACTTTCTAAATTTTGAATTACTCAACTTCTATTCGGCCTAGAAAGATGTTTGACCCCTTATTTTAAAGAGAATTTCACAAGGTTTAATATGATTGTTACTTAAATATGCTTTGTGATATTTTTTATTTTCAAAAAATAAATAAAATTTTTAAGATGGTGTTTTTTAAAAATTTTGAAAAAAAAATTTCTTTTTGCGGTGTTATAAGCTTTATATCCTGAAATTTACAAAGTGGGATCTCAATGGGATCAAGAGATATAAATAATAAACTTAATTTTGTCATAATTAATAATGTTTTACAATTCTGATTTTAGTATAATTACACAACATCATAGATTTAATTTTAAAATCTTTATATACATCATACTATAACATAATCAATAGAAAACAGATAGGTTCAAAAGGGGCAAATGTTTAGCCTGGTAAAATTAATTTTTTTTTTTAATTCAGAGTTGCAGTTATGTCAAAATAGTAACCTCTTAATTCTTTAATTTAACAGATAATTTCTTGTTTGCCTTATTTGTTTCTGAGTCTGTTGTAGGATCAACTTTTGTTAAAAGCTCCTTTTAATGCACAACTAGTTTATCAGTAAATTGAGGATATTTGAATGATAGAGAAGGGCCATGTGGTTTTAAAAAAACTTATTTTTACTTCATCTCCTTCTACTTCTAACACACAACATAACCATCACTTATCTAGGTATTGGCATGTAACAAAGTCAACAATGTCATTAGTGTCCAGATCATCACCGCTATCATCAGAGGAAACTTTTTATAGTTGATTCCTGTGAAAATGAGTAGGTTTTGACTGAAACTCTATTCTCAATTACAGGACTGTAACTGTGGAATTGCTGAGTGCCCTTTATCATTGTTCCTGCTTCAAACCTGCTCTTCAAGATCTTTTCCTCTGCCTCATATTGATCTGTAGTGGAATACAAAAAATTGATGTTGGCAATATTTTTTTAGCCCAATCATAAAGTTGGCGAGGAGTCATAATTTGATCGTTGTAGACCATTTGTAAACTGGCCAATGTCGCTAATCGTTAAACAGTTCCTCCAACACTGTCGCATGCATTTTTTCCATATGATGATGCAAAGAAATTCCATTCTGCCTTGATGCCAAAATCTTTTTCATGATTAAAATTATTGAGAAAATTTGATTTATTTTTGTATTGTGATGCTCATCCATCAGAAAAATAATTCAATTTCTCAGGATTATAGGGCAAGTTCTGTTTAAGGAAGTCAATCATGAGACACTGAAACAAATGAATAGCCACTGTATCATGCACCACACAGTCGGGAATGATAACTAAACTCGGGTGCGCCAACTTTTTGGTTTCTTCATCAACATAGTAAATCACAAATGGATGTATTGTTGCTTGAGCATTGTAAGTGTTGCAAATGGGAAGACTTGTTTAGCAATGAAAGAATGTCTTAAAAGTTTCGGCAAACTCTGAAATAAATGATCCAAAAACTCTTCTGTGGATTTTAAGATAGTTTCCAAGACACACTTGTTATCAATCTGCATCCACTATTTGAAACTCACATGCTCAATGCTATTAAGTTCAAAGGCTTCCTGAAATCGAGCTTTCAAATCATCATTTCCTAGGCAATTAACACAACTTGTGCAATAACATTTTGACGCTAGGGGTTTTACAAATTATGCTGCTTGTCGCATCTTTGTATGCTTTAATTGGCAGCTCACCATTTCTCATTTCTGGTATTTTACGCTGAGCCATTATTAATTTGGCATTCTGATGTATTGTGCAAACACACACAGAATGCATCCCACTGGATCCAAGAACACAATACTTGGGTCAAAGCTCACAAAATTTAGAAAATCTAATTCTCTTATCAGGGTAACACTCCTTAAAAAGTACATATGATTCTCTTAATGTACTGAGAATTAAATGCTTTTGCAGATTTGCCATCTTTTTTTACTGAAACGAAGTCTTTTTTACTAGGAATTTGATGACTAATTTCATCATTTTGATAGAATTCTTTGAGTAGGTCTGCAATTGCAGGGTCCAATGTTCTCCCAGGTTTTCGGTTTGGACACGACATTACACCATTTTCATTTAACATTTTTTTTTTTTTTTTGCCTTTCTAGCAGTAAAATTAGACATTTCAATTTTCTTTAAAGTCAGCTTTTGGGAAGTGTAGTTAAAATCTGCATTCAAACACTTTTGTCTATAGTATCATTGATTTTTTCTTTCAATTGGTTAATAATTTCATTGTCATAATTTTTGAGAGGTACTGGGGCTTAAATTTAGTATTTTTGTTTGAAAAGCTTCTGTCGCCTTTTTAATTTTTGTTTCTGTTTAATGTTTTTCAGTTAAACTTTTTCTTTTAATTGGTGTTTCTTCGATAGCAGTTAGACTTTTGTTCAAAGCTTCAATTGCCTCTATTTTCTCTAGAGTTGATGGTACTTCAGGAACATTCAAATCATCTTGTGATTTTGAACTGTCTGAATACCAACCTTCTTGCTGAGTTAAAATTGCTGGAAGCTTTAGTGTAGCTTTACGACACCCATAACATAACTTGTTACCTACATGTAAATTGGCTTTATATCTCAAAGGATTTTCATTCACAGTTCTCAAATTTTTCTTGTGATAATCACGACCAGGTTTCTTAAATGGGTTACAACAATATACCAAAAAATGTTTTGATGTACTTGGTTCATCCATGTTGACACAAAGCTAAATTAATAGAGCAAAGTTAAAAATTAATAATAAAGTCAATTTGTCTTCATGCAATTGTCATTTTAAACATAATAAGTAAATATCACATAATACTAGGCCTATAAAACTAAATAGAACTGACTTTGCTTCTGGAGAGAGAGTCAGTTGTTCAGAACAAAGATGTAAAAAAAATGTTATAAACACAGAATGTTTTTTCACTTTCAAAAAAAGGCATACTTTTAAGTGAACATTTTAAGTAATACTGCTCCCAGCTAATTGTTTACTCACTGAGATCTTAAATGAAACTCAGCAAAAGTTGGACTAGACTAGGCAGGAGTCACACTGCTGCAAGAACATGAGCTAGACAAGTCTCTACAGGCTTTCTGTAGAATGCGAGAACACGTGTGATTAGCAGATAGTTGACTCACTGATATATGATATTTTTAATTTTTATGCAAGATTAGTAAATAATTTTCAGTAATATGCCCTAATGTAAATTGGTTACTCTATATCCGATGTCTTTTTTTTCTTTTTGTTTACATAACAAAAGTTAAAGGTAGCCCTAACAGGTATTTAAAAACATCACCATGCTTCTTTTTTATGTTAACTACTGATCCCATTAAGATCCCACTCTAAAAATTTCAGGTTTTAAAGCTTATATTACCACAAAAAAGATATAATTAATTATTAATATTTTTAAAAAACTCTTAAAAAAACTATTTTTTTTTTTTGGAGAGAATGATCCCTGAAATTTTCATAAAAATTGGAAAATGATCAGGTTGATTGACTGGTTGATTTGACATAGAATGACCCATTTGGTTGTTGCAGCTTTCCATTTTTTTCTTCTTTTGTCTGTTCTCTCGTTGATAAATCTGATAAAAAATAGAGAAATAAAATATACTTAGATAATTGTTGCCTTTGTGTTAAACTTTTCCAATTTTTTAAAATAAAGGTTCAAATAATGAAGTCTGGAGTTTGGGACAAGCCTTGGTAATGGCATTTACAACTTTAAAATTTTTTATATGTTAAAATTATACTTTTTTTGATATTTAAACTAGTGCACAATGTAGTGTTTGAAAATAGTTGTTGACAAAAATTTTAAATATTCATGGTTGACTTGTTTAATTGACATTTTTTAGCCAAGGACATAAAATTTACCATTATGTGAGAATGACCCATATAGGAATCAAGTTTCTGATTTTATTGAATGCTGTTATATGTTTGAGTATTAAATGTGAGTGTACAGTTAAATGTTTTGATGTGTTCGGGCTTCTTGCAAAAAATTGGTAATGAAGCATACTTTTTTCAATGCTTTTGTTTACATGAAAGTTACTAACCATTTTTTAAAACTAGTATTAATAGATTAGAAGTACTTATTAAATCCAATCCAAAAATTTGTTCAGGTTACATGAACATATATTCTTGATGTTTTTAATACTTAAAAATGATTTTAATTTTCCTATGTTCTGGTAAAAGTTAAGTTTAGGGTACGGAGCCATTCTTCTTCGCTTTGCATCACCAATTTTTTGTCACCAAGGGCAAGATGGTTTGGCGATGTGAGGACATTTATTTTGGGTGAGCAGTGAACATTTTATCGATCGATAAAACGTTCACTACTCACACGAACTGGGCAAATATTTTTAATTGAAAAAAAAAAAACATCAGCGGCTTCTCTTTCAGCAAAGCCGGAAACTAGTAGCTTCACTTCCTCATTGAATGTTAGGAATCTACCTTCTTTTAAAAAATTCTGTAAACTGACAAAATTAAAACCGTTAAAAACAAAATATTATGCAAATTCTATTAAATTGTCCAATAAAATTTAAATTAGCGCATGGCTGACCAATCAAGATGAAGCTTTGAAGCACAAAACTCCAATTTAATGATGTGTGCGCCAGATACTAATTTGAACGTCACTGCGCAACCAAAACAAATATAAACACATCGCTAAACCATCTTCCTCTTGTCGTCAAAAAGTTGTTGATGCAAAGTATGGAGAAACTGCTCTGTACCCTAAACTTAACTTTAACCTATGTTCTTATAAGAAATCCGAGGAATACAAAACTCTTACAATAGGTGGAATTATTTCTCATTTATTTTACTGTTACTGTGTTTCATACATAAATATAAGTAACATGCATCTGAATTTTCCTAATTCACAGTGGAATATTCTCTTAACTTTTTCTTTGTTGATTCTATTGCTCTATAATAATACAAAAGTCTGAGAGAGAATACTTAGCAGTTGTATTCAATTTGATCTTGTTGTTACGTTGTCTCTGATTTTTTGAAGGTAAATCTGTTGATGCTGGTCTGAAATATTGAAATACCAAGATCATTATGTTCGTTGATTGAATCTTTTTTAAAAATCATCCTTAACTTAATTGATGTTATAGTGTTTCCTAATGTCTTTGTTTATCTGCTTCTTTTGCCACTTATAACAACATTGGTTTTCTTGGAGTGTAATGTTTTTTCCTTTTGCATACATAGCAAAAATTATTGAGCAGTTTTTATTTAAAACTAGAAAGAATGCTCGAAGAAAAATGAGCAATGGAAGATATTTTTTTTTTGAAGAACATTATCACAACTAAAAAAAAAAAAAAAAAACAACCACCGAGGATATATATATATATATATTTTGTGTGAAATCAAAGTGCAAATATTTTAAAATGGACACTTAATGCAATGTACTAATTTTATACATTTTAAATACCTTTGTTTTCCCAAGGCTAAAGTAAACATCCTCCAAGCTGTATTCCCTTTGCGAAATTGAATGTAGAAATAATTTTAGTTCTACCTTTTTATCCATAATTTTGCAACCTACAAAGGTATTTTTGCAACATCAAACATTGTTAAATAAAGTTTGATTTTATACAAAATCCTTGAACAAAAACTATTAGTTCTACAGGAAATTAAATTGAAAACTGGATTATAATAATATTCATGAAGCATTGGAATATAATTGTCTTCGATAAGATCAAAGATATCTAATTTCTTCCTTTTATTGTCAGTAATCGTTTGTATGCTAGAGAACAGATTAACCTTCTCCATTTTTATTGGTGTTTTCTTCGTTTCCCCATTCTTTAAAATTATTTTGTTAACTTTAGTTTTCTGGAATTTTCCTTGTTTATATTTAGTTTTCACAAAAATTCCTTATGGCTCACTCTTTAAACCCTTCAGTACTTTTTATATTACTAATATTAGTATTGTCATTCTTTTTTATCTGCATTCTGAACAATGTCTTGTTTAGTTTCGTCTGCGCTATCTCCTTCACTATCAATACTTTAATTTTCTGAGTTTTATCCATAGAGGAAGAATAGTGGTAGAGCGCACTTTTAATTGAGGGAACCCACAAAAGCGAGTGACACGGTGTACCACGTGTCTTTGGAAACATTGCATCGCGAAGTTGCCATATTTGGCTACTTATCGTTGTACGTGGCATTTTCAAACAACAATTTCGCAAACACGAATTAATGAACATTAAAAAAAAAAAAAAAAACTGTTTATATGATGTTCCTTTTTTTCTTGGAGAAGAAAAGTGAAAAAAGGGACATGTGCATTTCTTTATTCATGAATTGTATTTTATACTTCTTTTAAGAGCATATTATTTTCTTCCAAAGGTAAAAATTTGAAATATTCTATCCATAACTTGCATCCCCTCTCTTGATTGAAGGAAAAATTTTAAATCGGGCAAACAGTGGTCAATTAGAACTTTACACCCCTTTTAGTACTCGCTAGATAAAGGCTGATTTGTCTTTTCAACAACCAAGATTTGTTTAATATATTTTTTACTACCTACCCCTCAATGAATTTTCTTTTGAATGAAAATATTCCATATAGTTTTATTCGTTTTCTATAAATTTTAATTTTTTAAAAATTTTATTATATCAAGATTGATAAAATTGATTTATTTGACAGAGAGAACAACCACAAAATTTTTTTAAATCATAATAAATGTAAAATAACTATTTTTAGAGCACGAAAACCAAGATTGACAACACATTTTATTATTATTTATCATTATTTTACAGAAAGAACCACATACTTTTTATTAATCGTAATAAATGTTAAATAACTATTTTTGGTGCACAAAGCATACATGTGTTACAGATAAGTAGTCTATAAAGTTTTAACCATTGCCTTTATTTGACAGACAAGAGTAGGAAAGCATGTAGTATTCGTTGAATACTAATAATTTACTGTCCGCTAAATATAGTGTTTTTTGAATTTCAGCTTCTTTTTTTTTTCTTGTAGTTTATGAGTGATCATTCTCCCAGTATGATACAATCTGATCTTGAAATACTCAAAAATGACAGCCTTCATCAAAAATACTTTGACTGTCTAAAGGACCATGTTCCAAAGAATGTTTATTCAAGTCCTCAAATATTTTAGTGTTGTTTTCTAAAGCTTCCCTTAAACTGTTTGCAATTAATTTGTGCATGATATTATTTTTTTTGTAACTCTCCCATGGCTTGGGCAGTCCTGAATATTTTCTCCCTAATTTTGCACATTTTTATAACATTTAGTGATGGACTGTGTAACCCCCTCTATTTTTTCTTAAGGATAACTTATCTTCAAAAACTTCACCTATTAAAGGATCACTACAGTACTGACATTTGATTCCGTTTTTAAAAAATTTTTTGAAACAAAGCCAGCAATATAGCTGACTACTATGACAGTTGCTCGAAACTTCTTGATGCTTCTTCTTTGGTTGATTGGACCAGAGATGTATTTCTTATATCGTCCTGATCTGCAGCATTTAACGAATTTAGGTATATATTAGTTGACTGTGCGACATTAATATTTGTTTTATCTAATACAATGAAATTTGCACTGTCTGAGGTCATTATATTATGATGAACTAGTAGCCTAGTATTCGCAGCTTTAAACTGCTTTGCTGTCGGATTGTTATGTTCACCTTGAGACCTTATCGCACTGAGGATTAACTCAAGGTGATCTTGTGAGAGTTAGTAAATTAAAATAAATTTCAATCCAAGTGAGTTTTCACTAATCAGGTTATACAATGATTAAATGCTTTTTATACATTTTAAAAATCTCAAATCCAGTTTTCCTATTGGTAATTAATATTTTTTTCCAATTAACTGCATTTTAAAAATTTTGATTATAAATTTCAACTTCATTAAAAAAGACTCATGATAGCTGTTTTATTTTCTGATTTCAGTGGAGCTATAAATTCTTTACTAAGTAAGTTTTTGCTTTTTAATATATCAAAAAGGTCATTGAATTTCCTTAAAAAAGCTATTGTTGGTGAAGAATTTAGCAATAATGGGTGTTTCAGGTTAAAAGTGAGGTATGCCAGTGCATCCGCCACACTTCTACTCAAAAGTTGTGCTGCCAGTTTATCCTTCATCTTTTCCCTTGTCCACTGAATATCGCGGGAACATAATTTAGTGGCAGCATGTAGTCCTTCTTTGATGTTTTTCCAAATCAACAATATGCTGCCATCATATTGATCCTCCATCTCCATCACAAATGGATCCCTTAGTTGCCAGGCAGTTCCTTACCAACATAAGCATGTGGCATGGATCTAAAATAACAAATACATCTTTGACTGTAACAGTGTGAGGAAAGAAATGCTTTAGCTTATCTGATGAGAGATTTGCACCCAATGCATTCGCAGCAGCGATATTACTGATACAGCCATCAAATGTAAGTGAAACTACGTTCACCCCAGTTTCATAAATGCAGTGCAATGCCTCCCTAACAAGATTCGCTCTTTCAGCACCATTTAATCTGTCAATGAGAAAATAGGCAACAGGGACTTTCCAATTCGCATTCAATCAATTGACTAAGAATGCCAAGGCTTTCTTTGCATAAGGGAGCTGGTCATCATCAACATTTGTTCCCATGTCGATGTACCCCAGAAACTTATCTCTATTCCTCTCCACATATTTGCGGATGCTCATTTCATCCATTATTAAGGCACAATGAACAATTTTGCCCACTTTTGCAGCTTTTACCCTAAGGGCAGAAAGCCTCACTTGTAAATCCTGGGGTACCATGAGACTTGTAAATTACTTTGAAGATCCTCAGCTGTGGAAAATCATGCTTAATTTTTTGTATAATAGCATTATTAAATACAGTAACTGGATATTTGTCATGATGCAGGTAATTAGACACTACTACGATTGGTACAGATTTGAGTGTATCATCATAAACAATGTAAGCCATAGCAGTATATATTGTACACGATGTGGAAACCCAATGGGCTGACTGAATTTCGTCTTGTGAAAAAAAACTGTAATTACCACTAAAATCAAAATGCAGCAGCAATGTATTAGGTTGCATGTTTTCTTTCACTTTCTCAAAAAACATTTCTTGTTGTTTTACATAAACTTGCTGTAAAAACTGAGGAAGTTTTTTAATTTTTCAATTGCATCAGTCAATGTTAAGCAGTTTTTTTTTTTTTGGAATTACATTTGTTTCATCCACTGAAAGAACATAATCTCTTCCTCTAGATTGTTTCCTAAATCTTCAATTGTATTATGAAGTTTTTTTAAGCTTCTACAGTGATCTCAATTTTGGTAATAACAGCTTTGTATACTTTCTTCTCATATAATCATTTTAACAAAATCAGACGTATAATTTCTAAAAAAACATTCCTTCTAACATAAGTCTAACATTTCGTGATATGCACACAAACATAAATTTGGTGGTGTTTCATGCCTCAGGGAAGATGTATGATGGGCAATATTCACAAAACTTTTAACGACCAATCTTGATCTCACAGTTTTCATTTTTTAAAAAATTCATAAGCTTCTCCAAGAGTCATGCCTAAGTATCTTTGACTTTTTACCATGTAAATCTCTCATAATCACAAAATCTTTTGTACCAGGTGCTTGGTAACTTATAGGGGAGATTAGGGATGGATGGGACAGTTTTAACAAATTATTTTCTAATGGTATAACATTCTAAGTTTCAGAATAACAAACTGAAACATTTTTTTTAAAAATATAAATTTGATGGCAATTATTAAAATACACTACAAAGTAGTATCTAACATACGGATTTAGGATATGGTGTTGCAATGTCAAACACACTCAAAATGGTGGCCTGTATAAAAGGTGTTGCCAGATATGATAAATAAAAACTGCTGTCAAATACATCAATAATTTTTTTGTATTAAAATTTTCCTTTCTAGATATGTGTTCTAGTCTATAACTAGAAAACTATGAAATTGTTAAAAAGTGCAAAAATGAAAGGCCATTGAGCACCTTATTCCATTAGGAGTAGAGAGCAAAAAGTGTTTCCCCTCCGTTGAAAAAGCTGAGCATTTCTTTGATGAATTCTGATTTGTACCGCCACTTTAATGCCTGCAGAATGCCCATGTCCATTGGCTGTATTAGAGATGTGCAATTAGGAGGGAAAAACAAAACGGACACGTTGTCCTTTGCTGAAATCTCCGGATAAAGGTGGGCAGTGCAGTTATCCAAAATTAGAACTATCTTGGTGTCAGCTGGAAAAGGCTTTCCAGACAAATGTCTGACGGGCTTCAGGAACAAAATGGTTTTTTGAACCATTCATTCATTAGTTGCTGTGTCATCCATGCCCGTTTATTTGACCGGTATATGACTGGAAACATTTACATTTTTAAAAGCCCTAGGCTTAGCCGATTTTTCAATAACGAATAGATTCATTTTGTGGTTTCTGGCGTCGTTTCCACATCCTAAAATTGTGATTCGTTCTTTAGAATCTTTTACACCTGTGGGATCTTTTTCGCCCGCAGTTGCTACTGTTGTGCGATGCACGTACCGCCAAAACAATCCAGATTCGTCAGCATTGTAGATTTGCTTTGGTGATAATTTCTCGGCTTTTACGAGGCTGACAAATTCGTTTGCAAAATCTTCTGCAGCTTCAGCATTCGCCGACGCTCTATCCCCACATATCTTCAGCTGTTGTATTCCATGGCGTTTCTTAAATTTTGTGAGCCAACCTGTCGTGGAACTGGCGTCCGTGGTTAAGTTCATTGATCTATGAAATATTTTTGCCTGTTCCATGAAAGTGGCCCAGACAAAGGGATTCCTTCCTTTTTTCGTTGCCTCATTCATTATTCGATCATGATAATCGTTTTTTGCATGGCGAATGATCTTTCCTTCACCCATCGCCATTGGTGTATCTGAGTCAACAAAAAACTCAAAGTTCTTTTTTTTTTTTTGCCTCTTGACCTAGATGGTTGACTTTCCTAGTCCATACTCTTCGCATAATTTTGCAACAGTTGTGCCACTTTCCAACTTTTTGATCAAATTGACTTTGTCCTTGATCCATCGAGTCACGTGTTTTCTTTTTGATCCGCTGACTACAGCAGAACTCGAAGCACGCTTCGGCATATTTACAATGAAGTATATAAACCAGTAAAATAATAATAAAAATTAAAAAGCTAAATAAAATGCTGGAATCGTTTTTCAAGCTATCAACTCGGATAAGAGCAGTTCAGCCTTCGCGAGGGCTAGTTCGGAATTAAAGACAACCTCGAATTTTTACAATATTCCATTCGTTCTGGGCAATTCCTGTTTGTGAGCCAGAAGGAGAGAGGAAGTTGCATTTCTAGACATGTAATTATTCGATCTATTTCCAGGAGGGCTTATGAATACTGGCGAAATCAGATAGAAATACCGTTGCCCAGTGCTAGCACATTAAAAAGATCGTGTTCAAACTTTTCTTGTATAGACCCTGGTATGCTTCATGATTTGCTGGTTATGAAAAAATAATAAATATATATAACTGCAATATATTTATTACATATTTTAAGTATAGTTATAAAATTAATACTTTTTCTTAACTATTTCTATTTTCGATATGTTTGCACTCATTTGTGAGTATTTAAAAAGGTTTAACATATGTTTCAATTAAAACATGAAATGGTTCGCGCATGATACGTATTATTTTAATTTTTGACTAAATTTTTAAGATCCAAAATCACCCATCTACAATTACGTATGTCTGTTTCGCAAGTATTTACTACGTATTATTTTGATACAAATTTTTTCTCTTAAATAAATAAAAAATTGTAGAGGTAAACAATCCATTAAATTATTCGAGCCAATCAGCTTTTTAAATGAGTGGATAGTATATGCCGACTGAAGCTGATTTCCATTTTTTAATTTTCCCGTACATATTTTATGTCAAAAATATCTCAAATTATTTATTAAAATCGTTGTATCTGATTGATCTCTCTCCAAATACTGGCATCCAAATTTAAATATTAAATTAAAAAAAAAGAAAGAAAGCAATAACATCAAAACCTTTATAGTAAAGGGATTTTCGAGCGCGGAGTGTCAGCGTGGTGACGTTGCAGATTTCCCCCACTGGTTTTTCGCTAAAGCCTCTATGAACCAGTCCTTATATTTCTCTGGCCCTGGCTAGAGAGGGAAAGGTGGAAGGTATTGTAACTCCGCGATTCGTTACAATAGCCTCCCCCCCCCCTCCCGAAATACCTTCGTCGCACATCGTACACGTGGATAAATTCTTTCCCTTCCCAGATGGTTACGACCGCTTTCTGCTGACTCTGGGCGCGGATTTGTTAAATAAAACAAATCGGCGCCCAGAGTTAATAGAATAAGTTATGAATTTTATTATTATTTTTTTTGGGGGGGGGTTACGGAATGAAAAAGGTCTGGATTTGCGACGTTTGACTGTATTTACTGCCTCGCCATTAGAATTTCCCTCTTGTGCGAAACTACTAACACTAACTTCTACTCTGGCATCAGAAATCATCCTTATCTGACACCTCGGGTTCAATATTTGCTTCATTTTGTTCAACATCACCAAGAGATTGATACTGATGCCATGCCTCCACTTAATCTGTGCTGTTTCTAGCTCCGTGGGGCAGGTTCTGTGTATTAGGTACTAACCGTTTTCTTAATTTTATCCAAACACCATACAGTTCTTTAGCTGAATCTGGACCTTTCCACTAGGGCTGGGCGATTTAGAGATTTCTTAAATCGATTTAACACTGCTGTAGAATATGTCCCTATCTTGCCCCCCCCCCCCGCACGTATATGTTTTTAGGCTGAAGATGTTAGCCATCTTTTATAACAAAGGCAATATAAATAAATTAATTTTATTAATTAAACTTAGTTGGAGATATTTCATTTGAAATATAATTAATATTAGAAAAATTACTCTCTTTGAATTAAACTATTCATTGAATGAAATAATTTTAATGTAATTATTCTTCTACATTACTTATTCATCAGTAATGGCAAATTTGTTGCCAAGGTTCTACATGCCAGAAAAAAAAAATTGAAATTACAATAAAAATAAATAAGTCGCTTTGCTTGATATGCTCAAGTCAAAAAAAAGTGTGAATTGCTTGGAAGAAATAAGCCTTGTTTTAAATAGGTGGAACAGGGATGATTTTAAAAGAGTTGTTTAAATACAGAATAGTTGATTATAATTAATGCCTTGAAATCAACAACATACTAACCTGATAGCAAAAATCTTGAAAGTAACATGAAATAAACCTAAGTAAACTGTAACAAATCATAATAGTTTTCTTCAAATATAAGTAAGCACTATTAAAATATTTAACTATTTATTGACACTTATATATTTAATAAATATTGTACTATATCTCTTTATTTTGTTTATCATTTATTACAAAGATACATATTTTCAATTTAGTACTTTAATTTTGGTACTTTTATAAATTCTATTTGACATCTCTGCTACACATAATTAATATAATTACAATTTCTTTACCATAACAGTTCTTTCAGAGTTCGAGGAAAAAAAAATATTTCATCTTCATTTTCTTTAGAATTTAATGGGAAATAACACAGAATGAATATTAACATTTTTCTAAAGATATTTTTCAACATTCTTACTCTTAAAATTACTGTATTATTTCAACAAGTTAGATAAGTCCCTTTTTAAGAAATAATATGGAAAAGAAAAAGAAGCTGACCAATATTACAAAGAATAACAATAAGAACTTACCAAGGAAAAAGGTCAGAATTTCTTTATGTTTGTGTAACTTGACTTGACAGCATACATATTTGTCAATTAAAAAAAAAAACTATATTTAATCAAAAAATATCTCCAAAATAAAAAATAAAGGGCAAATGTATTAATCATATCGTGAGATTATGTATAATGAAAAAAACCTCGCAGTCCGAAAATATATTCTAATTTTTATTTAATTATATAAACACTAATATTAGAGAATTTTAAAACCGATTAGAAAATGATTTAAATAAAGCAAAAGTGACTGGGAAAAATAAAAACAAATTTCTTTTTAAATGATATTTCTATTTTGAGCCAGGGAAACCTGCATTTCAGCATTTTTTGGCAGCAGAGAGGCACGATTTTTTGTGATCACATTGCCACCAGGACTAAAAACTCTTTCAGAAGGCATGGTTGTGCCTTGTATAGCCAACAATTTCTTTGCTATTACTCTTTAAAGAGGGAGACGATTCCCCGTGTGACTTCCACCAAGTCAGCGGGTCTTGGTTCAGCATTGTTTTTGGCATAGATAAGTAATTTTTTAATTCAATTTCGACTTTTCTGACTGGGAGTGGGATGTCATCTATAGTTTCCTGATCTTTATCGTCGTCACTATCACTTTCTAAAAGCTTATCTAAGCCACATTTTTTAGGATTTTTGTTCTCAGAATTGTCTGAAATACTTTTATTTGCACTATGCTCATAAACATCTAGCATGTGTTGAAGTAAAACTGTTTTCACCTCTTCTTTATTGCCGGCATAATTTAAACGAAACCTTGGATCACAGGCAGTTGTAAGGTTTAACAACTCCATCAATTCACTGCATTCAAAGTAATATTCACCCTAAGCAGACAGAATTTCACTTTTCATTTCTTTCACTAGTCTTCTGTCTGTGTCCTTAGGTTGCATACTTTTTTTGATTTTTTTGAAGTAAAGGTACCAGAGATGAAGCTGTGGTATATTTCTCTCCAGATAAATGCTTCTTTATGTCTTCCATTAAGGTTGTATATTCTACAAAATCTTCTAATGCAGAAACTTCATTTTGCTCAAGCATTAGAATTTTTTTGATGGATAGTCAAATAAAGCTTTGCTGATAGGAAGCTGGTTGTCTAAAAATCTTTTGCAGAATTTTAGTGTGCTCCCCCAATCGTGTAGGACAGGGGTGGCGAACCTTTATGTATCAACGTGCCATTTTTTCTAAAAAAAAATGTTTAATGAGGTCATAGTTGTGCCGTCAAATAATTTGGACTTTGTGATTATTGGGAAAATAATAATACTAAATACTATCAACTCAAAACTCTTTATTTACTACAAAAAAAAATATTTTGCAATGTCTCAGTTATACGCGTAATTCAAATTAAAGTAACATTAGTGTGACTTCTGTTATTGCAGATTAGATGACAAATAACTTATATTAGGGTTGTAAGATGTTACTTTTAGCAGAATGCATGCTGAACTGGAGTCATCTGTCAAACAGTTTCTAAGCGGGTCTTTAATGTTATTCATCTCTGAAAATAATGACTCGCCGGCATAGGTAGATGAAAATATGGTTAAATAGCATGAGCCAGCTTCTTCAAACAGTTAAATGCGTCTGGTAACGAATTCCATGTTTCCAAAATTTTGTTCCCCTCAGGGGCACATCTTCTCCAGGTGTGACGGGTTTCACGACCCCGAGGTACCCTAGTGTCTATTTCTCCTTCCGTTTTTGTCTCCCCTTGAGTTTTTGCTATATTCTTCTTTCCCTCGAGGGTAGGCGAGAAAGCTCTCCGTGAGAAACAGTTGCCGCTCTGTTTGCTTCTTGCTTCTCATGGACAGCAAATTACCCCCACGTGTTGGCCGTGCGTGGCGACCCATTAGACGGGAGATACATTTCGGTCCCCGGTGTATCAATCGGCCGGTATTCCAGCCACTTGGCTGGTCTGCTCAAGGGGATCAAGCGAAGGGGTCACTCTTTGGGCTTGGCGTTAAGGGTGGTCACTGTCCCCGGGGGTGACTGAGCGCATAGGTTCCGGCTAGCACCAAGGTAAGCGCCGAGGCTAGGAATACCCAGAGCCGGTGGCTGCCTTCCCTTGTTGGGCTCCATGGTGGGCAACAAATTGCATCAAATTTTTCAAAAGTATCAAATTTTCCAACCTTTTTTTATGATTAAAAGAGACTCTACTTCTAATGAAACCTTTCACACTGTATCACCGTTCTTAGTGGAAAAAGCCATTACCGAAACTGTCGGTGAGGTAAAATCCACTAAAAAGCTTCGATCTGGCGACTTGCTGGTAGAAGTCCACTCTCGGAAACAATCTCAACAAATAGTGAAACTTAAAATTTTTTCTAATATTCCAATATCTGTCTCTTCACCTGCGGAGAATTGCTCAATGTTGCGACAGAAGAAATCCTTGAAGAGTTGCAAGGTCAGGGGATGAGCCATGTACGGCGTATATCAATACGGAGGGATGGCCAGCTCCTAAATACAAAGCACCTGATTTTAACTTTCGACTCCGCCAAACTACCAGAACAGATTAAAGCGGGATATATGCGCATTTCTGTTAGGGCATATATACCCAACCCACTCCGCTGTTTCAAGTGCCAACGTTTCGGACATTCGAAAACTTCTTGTCGCGGGACACTCACCTGCGCCCGTTGTGCAGAAGTGGACCACGACAGTTCTGAATGCACCGCTGCTGAGTAATGCGTCAACTGCAAAATCGCCCACACCTCCTTTTCTCGAAACTGTCCAGCTTGGAAGTTAGAAAAAGAAATAGTCGCCACAAAAATTAAAAAGCAAATATCCTATCCCGAAGTCCGGAAACTTGTGAAATCTATAACACCTACGCCCGGAAATAGTTACATTTCTGTAGCAAAAATTTCATTTTCTGCACTATCCGTCCAAAAATATCCAGATGGCTCTGCTGTTCCTAGTTCTAAACCATCTGATTCTACAAAAGCATCTCCTCCAATAACCAACTTGAAAATTCCATCCTCTCCATCTGTTGTTCTGGTCAGAGAAGAAGCTTTGGCTTTGAATCCATGTTGAACTAGACTGGAAATCAATCAACTGCATTTTAAATCCTTCAATTTCCAACCAATCGAATTGGGACAAGTTCAGTTTATCAAATGAAGTCGCATCAGGGCACATAATAAACTTGAGTGTTTCCGATAATTCTTTGAACTGAGAAAACCTCGCTGAAAATTCATTGATTGAAGAATCAATTACAGAAATAAATTCTTCAGTGTCTGTTTCTTCGCCTGGTTTCTCATGTATATCTAAATCGCTGATATTTTTTTTTCAAGTTTGGAAAATACTTGTAGTTTCTTGTAATAATATCGTTCCTGAAAACATGCAGTTTAGCGTCAAAAGCGCTAATGAGATCTATCGTGACGATAATTGTTTTATTTGTGCCTTGAAGCTTCATGCTCAATTCAATGAAGCGTTGGCATATGTCTGTAAAAAATATCAATTTTGAATGCCACATAACATCCAACAACTGTGGGTATTGTTCAATTTCCCCCTCATTTTGCAGAAACAATCCGATTTCTTCCATGGCTCTTGCGCCAAAAAACCCAATACAACCAACCGATTTCTTCCAAGCAATCAACAAATCTTTGAAGTACGTTCCCGCGGCGCAACCAGCGAACATTATTATACATCAGTAAGCCATTATACACCGAGTTGACTTCATCCAACAAAGCATCAAACTTTTTCTTATTTAAAGCCTGCGACGAAATGAGGTTCACTATTTTTATGACTACCGCCATGACATTATGAAGAGATGTTAAACCACTCTTAGCACACAAGGCTTGTTGGTGAATGATGCAGTGGAATTCAAGAATCGAATGTCCTACGTCTGTTTGAAATAAACTTTTTTTTTTTTTTGCCCACCATACTTGGAGCATTATCAGTTGTTACTGAAACAATTTTTTTCAAATCAATTTCTTTCTCAGCAAGCGAATTTTTAACAGCCGCACAAATATCTGTCCCCTTTGTAGTTGTTAGCAACGATGTTATCACAATTAATTCTTCCTTAATGACGTTTCCTACGCAATATCGAGCAAAAACAGCTAAACGTGCGCCCCTCAGGGGCACATCTTCTTCAGGTGTGACGGGCTTCACGACCCCGAGGTACCCTAGTGTCTGTTCTCCTTTCAAGTTTCCCCTCCCCTCCGTCTTCTGCTTTCAGCTTTTTATTTTTCCTTTCCTTGAGGGTAGGCGAGGGAGCTCTCCGTGAGAAGCTGTTGCCGCTCTGTATGTTTCCTGCTTCTCACGGACAGCAAATTACCCCCACGTGTTGGCCGTGCGTGGCGACCCATTAGACGGGTGGTACATTTCGGTCCCCGGTGTATCAATCGGCCGGTATCCCAGCCATTTGGTTGGTCTGCTCAAGGGGATCAAGCGAAGGGGTCACTCCTTGGGCTTGGCGTTAAGTGTGGTCACTGTCCCCGGGGGTGATCCTGAGCGTATAGGTTCCGGCTAGCACCAAGGTAAGCGCCGAGGCTGGGAATACCCAGAGCCGGTGGCTGCCTTCCCTTGTTGGGCTCCGTGGCGGGCGGTGCCGTCGGGCCTGAAGTTAAACCAATGTCGTATGGGAAAAAGAAAATCCGGTCCCTTCAGTGGGCAACAAATTGCATCACCTTCAAATTTTCCAACCTTTTTCTTGATAAAACGAAACTCTACATCTAATGAAACATTTCATACTGTCTCACCTTTCTTAGTTGAAAAGGCCATTACCGCAACTGTCGGTGAGGTGAAATCTACCAAAAAGCTTCGATCTGGCGACTTGCTGGTCGAAGTCCACTCTCGAAAACAATCGGAACAAATAGTCAAACTGAAAACATTTTCAAATATACCAATAACCGTCTCCCAACATGCAACTTTAAATTCCTACAAAGGAGTTATCACCTGCGGAGAATTGCTTAATGTTCCTACCGAAGAAATCCTTAAAGAATTGCAAGGCAAGGGGGTGAGCCATGTACGGCGTATATCAATACGAAGGGATGGCCAGCTCCTAAATACAAAGCACCTCATACTCACTTTTGACTCCGCCAAATTACCTGAAAATATTAAGGCCGGATATATGCGCCTTTCTGTCAGGACATATATACCCAACCCACTCCGCTGTTTCAAGTGCCAACGTTTCGGACATTCGAAACCTTCTTGCCGCGGGACACTCACCTGCGCCCGTTGTGCAGAAGTCGGACATGAAAGTACCGATTGTACCCGTACAGAGAAGTGTGTTAACTGTAAAGGGGAGCACACTTCGTTTTCTCGAAACTGCATTGCCTGGAAACAAGAGAAAGAAATTATTTCCACGAAAATAAAGAAGCAGATTTCATATCAGGAAGCCAGAAAACTCGTAAAATCTCAGACACCTACACCCGGAAATAGTTATGTTTCTATAGCAAAAAAAAATCATTTGCACCATCCGTCCAAAAAAATCCCGATATCTCTATTTCTAAACCACCCGATTCGATTGTAAGAGCATCTCCTCCAATAGCCAACTTGCCAATTTCTGCCTCTCCATCTGTTGCTCCGGTCAGTGAAGAAGCTTTGGCTTCGCCTGATTTCACTGATTTTAAACTCGTTACAAACAAAAAAAAAAGCTGAAAAGGGACTCTCCATCTAAAACAAATAATAATCCTCCACCCTCTTCCAAACCTGAAAAAGGAGACAAATATAAAAACAGGTAGCATTATTGCTTCTGTTTTGTACTTTTTAAAATAATATTTTAAAAACAAACGATCTACGCTACATTGTTTTCTTTCAACTAACTTCTTTAGTTCTTTAATATTTTAAAATTCCGTCCTTGGAATTTTATTTGGTCTTTGCCCACCATGTGATATTTTAGACATATTTTACATCTGATACATTTTAAAACTTCCATTTTTTTTATCTCTTTTCATCGTTCATCTATCCATTTTGGCAATACTATTTTATCTTTTCATATGCAACTATGAATTTCAAATTTATTTTAGAATTTTATCTACCTCTTTTAATATAACACCATATATTTTATCATCGTGATCCTGTTTACCTACCATATGTTTGGCGCAGTTTAGCCAAAAATGGCTCTTGCGCCATTAAACCTCAAACAACCAAACCAAACCAAACAGCTAAACGTGCAGATTTAGTGACGTCAGTGCTTTCGTCAAGACATAGCGATATATAAGGAGCGGAGTTAATGTCAATTTTTTGTTGATCTGTCACATTTCCGGCCAATTTTGAGATTCTTTCTTTTATTGTGTTTCTAGATAGAGGAGTATCTTTGATGCGCTGAATTATCTTATCTTTATTATCGACATCATCAAAAAGTGAGGGCGCGCATGCTAACCAGGCTTCCTTCAAAAACTCTTCCTCTTGAAAAGGTTTTCTATGCTGAGCAATGACATTTGCAGCCGAGTAACTTGCCGCGCTCGTATGACAATTTTTGCCAACATATTTAATCATGGACGTCGTCATGGACGACGTTTATTTCTGTCTTTCATTGCACTTGCAATTAATTCCTTTTGCTCTGGTTCGCTTTTTTGACTAACGAATTTGTGATTTGTTTCAAAATGCCGTTTTATAGACGATGTTCTACATACCACTGTTCCAGATCATAAAACACACACCGCTTTGTCGCCTTTACTAATCATGCCATATTTCTCAGTCCACCAAGTTTGAAATTCTCTGATACACTTACTATCTTGCACTTTTTGTTTTTTCGCTGAACTACCCATATGAAATAACAGTTAAAAATCGTAAATATAACACAAATAAACTTTAAAATACAGTTGTGTCAACGAAATTGACTATTATGCTATGCGTAAGCAAACTATGCGTCATTAGCAATTGTAGTCCGCGATGTAACTACAATAACAAACGAGCGCGCTTCCTGCCCGCCGCCGGCATAAAAACCAATCATTAATACGAAAAGAGAAAAAAAGCACTTGGCTTTTAGATTATGCGTCTTGGAAATGTACGAACATCCAATTATAACAGGAAAAAAAGGGTTGAAAAATGCATGTTCAACTTTCGAAAGAAAAAACTATATTGATGGTAAAACCAATTATAATCAGTTTCAAAGAAACATACAAAAAATAATATTTGGTGTTATCATATCCTTTATGGTAGCTTATTCGAATAATTTACAATAAATAGTTCCCCTCAGGGGCACTCCTTCTTCAGGTGTGACGGGATTCACGAACCCGAGGTACCCTAGTGTCTGATCTCCTTTCGATTTTTTGCCTTCCTTTTGAGTTTCTGTTTTTTTCTTCCTTCCCTCGAGGGTAGGCGAGGGAGCTCTCCATGAGAAGCTGTAGCCACTCTGTTTGCTGCCTGCTTCTCATGGACAGCAATTTACCCCCACGTGTTGGCCGTGCGTGGCGACCCATTAGACGGGTGGTAGACGGGATTTTAGTCCCTGGTGTATCAATCGGTTGGTATTCCAGACACTTGGCTGGTTTGCTCCAGGGGATCAAGCGAAGGGGTCACTCCTTGGGCTTGGCGTTAAGGGTGGTCACTGTCCCCGGGGGTGACCCTGAGCGTATAGGTTCCGGCTAGCACCAAGGTAAGCGCCGAGGCTAGGAATACCCAGAGCCGGTGGCTGCCTTCCCTTGTTGGGCTCTGTGGTGGGCGGTGCCGTCGGGCCTGAATCCCGACAAATGTCATTTGGGAAAAAGAAAAACTGTTCCTTTCAGTGGGCAACGAATAGAATCAACTTCGAAATGAAACAACTTTCCAACTTATTTTCTAATTCACCGTATTTCCACTAATAATGAAACCTTTCATAATGTATCCACTTTCTTGGTTGAAAAAGGAATAACTAGTAGTGTAGGCGAAGTAAAATCAACCAAAAAACTTCGGTCTGGTGACCTTCTTGTTGAAGTGGAATCCCCGAAGCAAGCCAAACAAATAGTAACAATAAATTAATTGTCGACTATTCCTGTTACTGTTAATCCCCATGCCACATTGAACTCGTCTAAGGGCGTTATTTCCTTTGGCGAATTGCTGAATGAATCTGTGGAAAAAATAACTGAAGTACTAAGTAGTCGAGGATTGACCCATGTGCGCCGCATTACGATTCGGAGGGATGGTCAGCTCCTGAATACAAAGCACCTGATACTAACTTTCGACTCCGCCAAATGCGCTTCTCTGTTAGGACATATATACCCAACCCACTCCGCTGTTTCAAGTGTCAACATTTCGGACATTCGAAAACTTCTTGCCGCGGGACACTCACCTGCGCCCGTTGTGCAGATGTCGGACATGAAAGCAATGATTGCACCCGAACAGAAAAGTGTGTTAACTGCAAGGGGGAGCACACTTCGTTTTCACGAAACTGTTTTGCCTGGAAACAGGAAAAAGAAATAATAACCACAAAAATTAAAAAAACGAATCTCGTATCAAGAAGCAAGGAAACTTGTAAAATCTCAGACACCTACGCCCGGAAATAGTTATGTTCCTTCTGTGAAAAAATCATTTTCTGCACCATCTGTCCAAAAAAATCCCGATATCTCTATTTCTAAACCACCTGATTCTATTGCAAGAGCATCACCTCCAATAGCCAACTTGCCAATTTCTGCCTCTCCATCTGTTGCTCCGGTCAGTGAAGAAGCTTTGGCCTCGCCTGACTTTACCGATTTTACATTGGTTAAAAGCAAAAAAAAGTTAAAAAAGGTCTAAAACACATAATACCATCGCCAAAGCCGAAAATATCTCAAAATTTTATACGACCTCTCACCGTGAAGTTACTAACCCTATTCAAACAAAAGATAACATATCTACCCATCAGTCTGCATTGAAACCTTCTGCAACCCCTAAAACTACTTCTGTAGACACAGAGCTTCTACCAATGGCGGTTCTCCCTCCGTTGGAAAAAGCACTTTTACAATCTCGGGAATCTGATGCAGATGCCGAGATGAGCTCCTCCTCTTTATCAGAAGAGGATGCCTGGGAGTATGACATGTCGGAGGACTTGGAAGACTCACTTGCAGTTACCAGTCCTCCACACTCTTCCAAACTTGAAAAAGCAGACAAGTACTGTCGTGATTTTACTAAGCTTTTTACCTTTACAAAAAAAAAATCTATCTCCTTTACAGCCTTCAGCCAACCATCAAAAGGTAAAGGAAATTCAATATGCTAAACGGTTATCACAAAAAATATATAAGATGGAAGGGTGCGTTGTGTATATTAATTTTTCAACAATAACCCAAAGGATCTTAACTTTACCAAAAGCTCAGATATACTAGGATGGTGGTGCACATGTGAAATGACAACATAATCAGTAATTTGTAAATAACTGTAAAAATTTATTTAAAACATGTCCGTGATAAAAAAAAAATAAAAGAATCCTCGTATAAGTGAGGCAAGCTTGATATTGCACATTTATATGAGATAATTATACTTCCAAAATTATTGCACTCTATATCAAGTAGTTAAAACTTCAAGATTGTTGTAGACATTATATTAAGTTAAAATGTTAAGTATTCACACAGATTACGAAATAAAAGAAACAATAAAAACAATATACAAGAAAACGGTGGGCGCCCTACCGGTAAAATTCGTGAATCATTATCACATGAAACGTTACAAACATATAGGAACCATTAAACATGGGGCGTGAGTTGAATATCCTCAATTTCCCCTGAAACAGAAACATCCTGAATGTCTTCCCTCTCATCATTACACGTTTGAACCTCTACAACCAGTTCACCGATTGGTACCTGCTCCTCATTTGAAATCGAAGGAATGAGAATTACTTCCCCATCAACTACCTCACAGCCCTGACCTTCCAATACCTGTTCCCTGCTTGTTTGGACGATGTTACTTCTCCTGCTCTCATTAGTTATGTCATCTTGGTATTCCCCCGGCTCTAAAGGTAAGGTGTAAGGTGGGAATTCTCTCAGAATTTCTTCTTCTGTTTGTACACATTGAACAGCAGTTGGACAGATGTCAACAGGCGTCTCATTATCTGATGTTTCCCACTCAAAAGTTGCTCTCTCCGGAACTTTAAAAATTCGATTTAAATGCACAGTTTGAATATTACTTGGTTCATTTATGTGTTTGATTTTAAAAACAACAGGGCTTGTCTTAGCAATTACACGGAACGGACCTTGATTTAATTTAGCTAGTTTTTTAGTCGTGTTTACCTTAATCCTGGGTGTGTTTAAATACACGACATCCCCCACTTCAATAAGTTTATTCTTTGGAATTTTACCAGTAAACTTAGAATTTACCTCAGCCGATTTCTCTAAGTTACTTTTAATTATCGAAAAGGTGCTATTCAATTTGTTTATCAAATCTTGCTTGTATGAAAAAGTCTCTGCATATGATCTAACGGGTTCAGAATAAATAAAATCTGGAGGCATAGTTATATCTCTCCCATACAGGAGGAAAGACGGCTTCTCATCCACTGATCTGTGGTGTGCATTCCTGTACGCCATTAAAGCCAAAGGAACTTGCTGGCACCAATCTGTCTGATTGACCGAAACAAGATGACTGAGTGATTCAACTAAGGTCTTATTAAGTCTCTCCACTACACCATTTCCCTGGGGTGAATATGACAAGCACTGTTTCTTTGAAATTCCCAAAATATCATAAACCTCCTGCATTGCTGCAGAAATGAAATTAGAGCCCCTGTCTGAATACAAAACCTTCATTATACCATGACGAGAAATAAAATCCAATAAAACTTTTGCTACTGTAGAACTCTGAATGTCTTTAACAGGATATACCTCAGGGTATCTAGTAAAATAATCCGTCATTACAATTAAGTATTTATTACCTTCCATAGATGTGACAAAGGGACCCACGGCATCAAAGGACACCTTTTCAAATGGGTAATTTGGAGTAGGAATCTTTTGGACTGGAGCTTTCTGATTTTTCGAGTATCCCCGACGTGAAATACACGTATGGCAAGATGCAACATAATTTTTTACAACCTTATAGAATTTTTGCCAATAGAATTTTTCTTTTATTCTTTTTAAAGTTCTTGAAAATCCAGCATGTGCTACAGTTTTCGAATCATGACATGAATTTAATACTGTTGCAATTAGAGTTTTAGGTACTACTAATTTTGCTTTTTCACGATGTCTGTCTGATTTACCCCTATAACATAACAACATCCCATCCCTGTAGAAAAATTTTGGAGATTTAGGAGCAAAAATGAATCCTGAATCTAACTTTGCTTTGATACTTTTACAAAAATCATCCTGTTGTTGTTCAATAATTTGAGCTGTGGGAATTGAATTAATTTCTGTGACCAAAAATTGGGTCTCAATAGCATGCATTTCCTTAACTAACTCTTTTTTCTCACCCTTGTTTATACTATAAGCAGCTCTTGACAGATAGTCTGCCATTAAATTTAGTCGACCAGGTTTGTGTACAATTGAAAAGTCATACTGCTGAAGGGTCAAAAGCCATCTAGAGATTCGTGAAGTGGGATCTTTAAATTTTTTTATTTTTGAAAGGCTTTGTTGGTCTGAATATAAAGTAAATTTTGTCCCATAAACATAGTTTTTAAACTGTGTAATTCCAAAAAGAACCCCTAAGCATTCTTTTTCGACCGTGGAATATTTGACTTCTGTTGGACCGAGTTTTCTAGAAGCGAAAGCCACAGGGTGTTTAAATCCCTCATCATCTGATTGTACCAAAACGGCTCCAAGTGCATAATTACTGGCGTCGGTGGAAATTGAAAATTCCCTTGTGAAATCAGGAAGCTTTAAATATGGCTCTGAGGCCAAACAATCTCTTAATGTTTCAAATGCGAATTGCTCCGATTCTGACCAAACAAATTTTGTCTCTTCCCTCGTTAAGTTAGTCAAAGGTAACGCAGTTTTAGAATAATTTGGAATGAAACGCCTATAAAATCCCGTGAGTCCTAGAAACGATCTCACTTGTTTTTTTGTTTGAGGAGGCAAAGCTTTCTTTATCGAGTTTAAATTTTTGGTGTCGGGAAAAACAACCCCTTCTTTGACGGTGTGCCCCAGGTACGTAATTTGCTTTTGCATAAAGGAACATTTACTTGGTTTTAATTTTAAATTTGCAGTTGTAAATCTCTGAAATACAATTTCCAGCCTCTCCAAGTGTTCCTGTACAGTCTTTGATGCTACAACAACATCGTCAATGTAGCAAGACACCTGAAGCTCTGATAACCCAGCCAGAACAATACTCATCAACCTTTGAAAGCTATAGCTTGCATTTTTAAGGCCAGAAGGCATACGTTTAAATTCAAAGAGTCCAAATTCTGTTGATATGCCGGTTAAATGAGCATAAGAGGGATGCATTTTCATTTGATGGAACCCAGAGGTTAAATCCATTGAAGTAAAATATTTAGCCCCGCTCAGCATATCGACCATTTCAGTTAGGTTTGGAAGTGGAAAATTGTCAGGAATAGTCTTTTCGTTAATTTTTCTTAAGTCAGCCACCAGTCGGTATGACCCGTCTGCCTTTTTAACCAACATTACTGGCGCACTGTATGCAGTTTTAGAAGGCTGAATTATCCCCGCATCCAATAATTGATTAATTTGATTTTTCATTTCTGATTTTAAAGCGTAAGGAACTCTATAAGGTTTTTGCCTAATAGGAATAATATCTGAAAGATAATTTCATGTTGGACAATGTCACATGACCCCAAATCCGAGATTGATTGCGCAAAAACTGACTTATATTTATCTAACAAGTTTAACAAGTTTGTTTTTTCTCCGTCAGTAAGGTGATTTAAGTTTAACTTTTCTTCCCAGTTAATTTTCTTTTCCCTATCATTATCAATTACATTTACATATTCCTCATGTTGTTGTTGAAATACAGGCTCAACGTTTGCCAATATCATATTTTTATTAAGGTGAAGTGGATCGTCAGTTATGTTCCAAATTAATGCCAAACAAAGGTTCCCATCCTCAATTTTTGATACTGACCTAGCAAATAAAAAGGTTTTTGAATTTCTATTTCTTTCCAATAAAACAATTTGATCATTACCCAAACACTTATTTTCATCATCAATTTTTAATTTTATGTATTTCTTTTCTTTAGGAGGAATTGTACAACCTTTCTGAATTCTTGCCGTTAATTTCGTGAAGTTACAAATTTTGACATCATTATTTTCCAAATTGTTCATTACATTAATTTTTTCCTTACTTTTACTAGAAATTCCCATTGAATTGTCATTAATTTCTAACTTGTTAATTTCATTATTTTCTCCTTTACTGTCAATACCATAAGAATTATTTTCCATAATTTCCATACCTGTGCTATGGTCTACTCTAACAAAATTCCACCCTGCCTCAACTTGTTCATTCTTTATCAAATTTTTATCACAATTAACTGTAAATTTATGAAAGTTTAAAAATTCCAAGCCCAAAATAACATCAAAAGAAGGGGACAATTCTGCCTCAGCCAATACAAAATGTCCTGAAAAATTTGAGTTTTTAATTCCTACAGTGGTCTTAATGACTAGTTTTGTTGTTACCGAAACATTTGATAAAGTCTTTAAATTTATGGGAGGAGCCTCAATAATTTCAAAATTAACCATTTTTTTCAACACTACTTCCGAAATTAAGTTCATCGTTGCTCCTGTATCTATTAAAGCATTACATCTTACACCCCCTATTTCGATACTTATAACAGGAAGATTACATGAAGAAAAGATATTCTGGTTATTTACCGGATCGACATGGGCCACAGTGGAAACTACTGATCCAAAGTTATTTCCGCCCTCTACTCGTTTTTTGGAATTGCTCCCTCATTTGGTTGTTCGTTTCTGCCATCAAATCTGTTTCTGAAGTTTCCCCTATTCCAAGGTCCCTGACCATAATTTCTGTCACGTGCCTCTGCCATTCGTTGGCGGCAATCTCTAATTACGTGTCCTACCCTACCGCAATGAAAACACCTCACAGGAGGTCTGACACTGCTCGCATTACTCCCCTCGTTAAAATTCTTATTGTCCCTCGTCTCTTTTTTTTCAATTCTGTCCATTCTATCATTTAGTCTTTCCAGCTGTTTACATACTAATTCCAAAGTTTTAGCTACCGTCTCCCCACTAGTCTGAACTGCCTCTATCACTTTATGCGGATTTTCAACCCTAGAGTCCAAAACATTTATGTTTGGTGTAAGCATGGCTTGGGCCATCTCAATCCTATCCCCTAGCTCAACTGCCGCTGCGAAATCTTTAGGATTTTCAATAAGCATTTGCGCCTTTAAATTTGGCTGAAGCCCAGCAAGAAACTGCGAAAGGATCATTTTGTCTTTCAATTGTTTGGACATTTCCCCTTTTTCAACTGTTTTATCACCAAAACTGTTTTGAGCGAGTCCCTCAATTCTCGAGGCAAAATCCCTAACTCCTTCACTCGGTAACTGCACTGCGGTTGAAAATTGGGTAAAACAAGATGCGAAATTATCCCTTTTTTGAAACTGATTCAAAAATTTTTCTTTCAAGGTGTCGTAATTTAGCACTTGCCCTGCCAAAGAGGCCTCAAAAAAACTACGGGCTCTACCCTCCAGTTTCAATTTAGTGATGATGATCAACTGATCTTTAGACCAAAGGCCCAGTGGCGCGGTTTCCTCCAATGTCCTAAAAAATTCCGGAGCGTTGGGACCATTTAGGTTTTTAATGGAAGAAAGTAGAGAGGGATTCCTCAAAGCCTCTCCTTCATCAGCCATGTTTAAAAAAAGTCAAATTTTGCCCGCTCTATCTCCAAATCGAGGACTTTACAAAATACACTAATTGTCTAAACACATGAATTAGCAATTAAATCAAATTATCATTCATCAAAAAAATATTCCTGAATCAAAGAAAACATGTAAATACAATACCAACGTTTCAAAATACCTTAAACACAAGAAATGTTAAGTCACACATGCAACACATCCAGATCTGAGGTTATAAAATTTTGGCTACTGTCTACGGCACCATTTTTATGTCGTGATTTTACTAAGCTTTTTACCTTTACAAAAAAAAAAAAATCTATATCCTTTACAGCCTTCAGCCAACCATCAAAAGGTAAAGGAAATTCAATATGCTAAACGGTTATCACAAAAAATATATAAGATGGAAGGGTGCGTTGTGTATATTAATTTTTCTACAATAACCCAAAGGATCTTAACTTTACCAAAAGCTCAGATATACTAGGATGGTGGTGCACATGTGAAATGACAACATAATCAGTAATTTGTAAATAACTGTAAAAATTTATTTAAACTATGTCCGTGATAAAAAAAATAAAAGAATCCTCGTATAAGTGAGGCAAGCTTGATCTTGCACATTTATATGAGATATTTATACTTCCAAAATTATTGCACTCTATATCAAGTAGTTAAAACTTCAAGATTGTTGTAGACATTATATTAAGTTAAAATGTTAAGTATTCACACAGATTACGAAATAAAAGAAACAATAAAAACAATATACAAGAAAACGGTGGGCGCCCTACCGGTAAAATTCGTGAATCATTATCACATGAAACGTTACAAACATATAGGAACCATTAAACATGGGGCGTGAGTCGCGGTTAATTTTAGGTTAAAGTTAATCCTAGTACCATAATACCTTTTAATTCAATTACCAATTTCACAAACATTTGCACATCAAAATTTGAAAGAGTTTCTTAATCAATTGTTTAGAGGGGTTAAATCTCCACCCCCTTTCTTTATTCCCTTTTTATTCTTTATATTTTTACATCAACAAAACATTAAATTAACACTTCGACTAACCAAAATAGAGTTAAGCAAAATTTTGCTCACCAAATAAGATTTCTACCCCCTTCATTTTCTTTGTTATCAAATTAATTTACGCGACTCAGACCCCATACAAAGTGTAAGATAACAAAAGGAATACCGGCATGTAAATAATAACTTCTAAAGACATTGGTTAGTACTTCTTGATTACATGACGTTTAACACGCATTCACGTTCTTCTACATTAATTTCTCTTTTCTCCCAAAATCCTCTCCTAAACCTGAGCTAAAGGTTCAAGTTCCAATCGTTGATTATTGCTACCGATGTCCGGTTAGAGTTAACAAATCGATCTTAGAAAAATTTTAAATTGAAAGTACTTATCTCACACGCCAGACGACACCTGGGCTGGAATCCAGAACGCAAGGAAAGTAGAAACACAATACGGCACCGGAACAGCACCCATCGAGAAGCCCAAGGAACCTGGAGGTCGCAAACGAGTCCATTTTTTTTTTTTAATCTCATTCTGTTTGCCGAAGGCTGAATGTTGAACAAACCTCGCTCATCAGAGACGCGCTGCTTTGAGACTGCTCGGGATCTAGGGTGTAGCTCGAGAAAGTTCATGGATGTGGACACTTTCACGTGCCAGTGGCACAAAATGGTAAATAATGTTGGTAATCAGGAGATTCCGCCAGTTTGTGGCATAGCACCTGAGTCGACTTCGTTGGACGCTACCGCACTCCACCTGCAAATTTCTTTTTCTACATCGCCGTCCATTTGCCCAAGTAAACGCAGATCACCGGTTCGCCAGCAACATGCAACGAGATAGCAACATCGTTGCAAACTACATCGCTCTATTTCTGGGTTGAATCAATATCAGTCCATTTTACGCAAGATAGCTGATCTCCGCTTCAAAATCTGATAGATGCACTTGGATTGCTGCCTCTAACCATCCATCCTACGCAATGTCCTGCGCCCACGCTGAGCCGTTCCGCAAATTCCTCCCCCTCCGCTCGGGGATTAGGTCGTCAGGCAAGAGCCAAAGCTAAAAAAGACCGAATCTCATCCCTGCAGCCCCTTAAATTCTGTGGGGTGAAACTACGTCAACGCGACGACAGCGCTTGACCGCTATTGGTCAAGAGACCAGCACTGACGAAGACGAAGAGCAACGTCACGATTTTCACCCCCTTCCAAGGTTAGCCATCTTGGATCGCCACAGGACCGGATGTGAAAACAACAACTCAGCATCTCTCTCTAAATGCGAAATCGCGACTAAAACTCACCTATGCCATAGCTTTGACGAAAAGAAAAACCCAGTTACAGAATGTTTTAAAATAAAAAGGAAAACCATTTTGAACATATAAAAGTATATAAAAACCAATTTGAAATACACATGCTTTTGCTTAAGTTACATATAAAAATAATTTTTAACTGAAACTCAAAATAACTTCTCACTTAAAATGTATAAAGCCCTTTCATTGACACAAGAACAAAAGGTAAAAAGGAGTAAAAACAAGAAAATTCAAAAAACGAACTAAGTAAATAATGATACTACACAACAAAAGGCTAATTCATTTGACACTCCATTAAAAAAACACACTAAAAATATAAAGCCACATCACTTGACATATGAATCAAAGAAAAAATAAAAACCAAAAGGCTAATTCATTTGACACTCCATTAAAAGATATAACATATATGAATCAGAGAATAATAAAAACTAGTCATGTCATTCTCACAAGTTCTTTTTAAAGCACCCCACTTAGAGTCCATATAAAAATTTGAAAGTTCTCTCTACATGCCTCAGAGTGGATTTAGAGCGAGCAAATCAAAAGAAAATAAAAATTGACATACCCATGACTTGTAGTGAATTCATCTTGTAATTAAAAATATATAAAAATGTGATTTACAAAACTTCCCTAAAAATATAGGATCGCTACAGTACAAAAACAGGTAGCATTTTTGCTTTTCTGTTTTGTACACTGTTTAACTTTTTTAAAGAATATTTTGAAAACAAATGACCTGCGCTGAATTGTTTTCTTTTATCTAATTTATTTAGTTCTTTAATATTTTAAACATTTCATTTATTTGTCCCTCGAATTTTCTTTGGTCTTTGCGCACCATGTGATATTTTAAAACATACTTTACATCTGATATATTTTAAAACTTGTGTTTTATCTTTTTCCATCGTTCATCTTTTCATTTTTGGCAACATGATTTTATCTTTTCATATGTAACTATGAATTTCAAATTTATTTTAGAATTCTATCTACCACATTTCATATCGCACCATATATTTTAACACCGTGATCCTGCTTATCTACCATACGTTTGGCGCAGTTTAGCCAAAAATGGCTCTTGCGCCATTAAACCTCATACAACCAACCAACCGGTCAGTGAAGAAGCTTTGGCTTCGCCTGACTTCACTGATTTTAAACTCGTTACAAACAAAAAAAAGCTGAAAAGGGACTCTCCATCTAAAACAAATAATAGCATCGCCAAAGCTGAAAAGATATCATTTTACACCTCCTCTCGCCGTGAAATTCTTAACAGCGTTCCAACAAAGGATAATATCTGCACTCATCAGTCTGCATTAAAACCTTTTGAAACCAAGAAACACACTTCTGTTGACACTCAGCTTCTACCTATGGCTGTTCTCCCTCCATTAGAAAAAACAGTTTTGCAATCTCGGGAATCTGATGCGGATGCCAAGATGAGCTCCTCCTCTTTATTAGAAGAGGATGCCTTGGAGTATGACATGTCGTAGGATTTGGAAGACTCACCTGCAGTTATCAGTCCTCCACCTTCTTCCAAACCTGAAAAAGGAGACAAATACAAAAACAGGTAGCATTATTGCTTCTGTTTTGTACTTTGTTTGCTTTTTAAAAAAATATTTTAAAAACAAACGACCTATGCTGAATTTTCTTTAAACTAACTTGTTTAGTTCTTTAATATTTTAAACATTTTCTCTATATAGATTTCGTCTTTGGAATCTTATTTGGTCTTTGCCCACCATATGATATTTTAGACGTATTTTATATCTGATACATGTTAAAACTTTTTTTAAACATATTTTTATCTCTTTTCATCGTTCATCTATCCATTTTTGGTCACTTGATTTTCTTTTCATATGCAACTATGAATTTCAAATTTATTTTAGAATTTTATCTACCTCTTTTAATATAACACCATATATTTTATCACCGTGATCCTGCCTATCTACCATACGTTTGGCGCAGTTTAGCCAAGAATGACTCTTGCGCCACTAAACCTCAAACAACCAACCAATTTACAATAGTTTCCAGAAATCAATTAGTAAATAAGTAATGTCAAAGTACTTCTGCACAATGTATTAATATTTAAGAGGCAAGTAACGTATATCAGCAAACTAAACCATTTGATATAACAAGTAGTGTTTGAGAATAATCATTAGAAACATATTTATACATTTACTATCAATAAGGAAACTAATATTACCGAAGTATCCAGTTCTAAAGCTTCGGCGGAGGCACTATGTGAAAGAGTAAGGGGGCGGACAAAAGGATCAGCAGTAGAATTTCTTTTGTCTTGAGATTTCTATTTGGGATAAAAATATTATTACTATTGAGTTTAAGATAAATGTTACATAACTTCAATATAACTACAACAAACTCTGAAATTAAATATGGGGAAAAAATATAATATTTAGCTCCAAATTAGAGATTGCATGAAAAATTAATTACAATACTTTGATTTGAATCGAAATGTTTGTGCTTACTGAAATTTTTTAGTGGTATTGCAATAGGTCGGCCAATCTTTTTTAACAGTGAAAGTTATTTTTATTTTCTAAGATTTTATAATTTTTCAAAGACTAAAGTAAAACAAATGATGTAAATAATAAAAACTTTGATCAAGTACAGCTGTCAATAAATTTGTTTGAACTGTTTTCATGATACTTGAAAACATAAAATCTAATTATTAAAGCTTTTTGAACTCCTATACTATTAGTTTACATCATTTTTGATTTGAGAACGACATTATAGAAACATAATATTTATCTAAAGAATATGCGTTGATAATTTTAGTCTGCAATGTCTAGTAAAGATTTCAGATACTTTTTGAAATTTAATCACTATTAAAAGAGACGAATTTTGGCTTTCATTGACAATTTAGTAGGTACTTGACAAGCAGTTTATGAAAAATTTCAAGACGGTAGTTAAATTTTTAGGACAAAAAATTTCCGGGAAATCATCTAACCCAGAATATTAAAATGAAAGTAAATCATTAACTGGTAAAAATCATGACATAATTCAAATACATGAGCACAACCAATATATTAGTTATAAGTTTTTATTCGTCACTTAAAACATTTTAAAAAATATTTAGACAACTAGGATTCTTATCCATGAGCTCCAAGAGCTTTTCATGAATCGGAGTTTTTGTCAGTTTTATCTTTTCTTTTAGAAGCTCCATCCGTAACTCTTGCTCTTTTCTATCAGTCTCTGCCTGCTTTTCCTTTCTCTCCTCCTCTTTCTGCATATATTTGGTGTTCTGAATGTCTTCCGCTTCTGTGCAAGCAGATGGAGCTGCTTGTTTTTTCGTGTTCTTCCTGAACATCATCAGGGTTTCTCGAAGAGATTTTTGTTTTGGAGTTTTCACCCCTGAAGCTTCTGACACTGAAACTGGCTCAGGAGTTTCCGATGCCAATCCTTCATAATCAGATTGTGGTGCTTCAAAGCTGATGTCCAAGAAATTACTCTAAATACTCTAATAGATAAATAAAATGATTAGTAAGGCAGTATTATATACTGTTATACCATATCAATTTTGAAATTCTATGCACAAATGACATTAATGAATAAAACAAATTAAGGTGAATCAGGTGACACAGCATGTGTTTAAATGCCAATTTTGTAGGCAATTCGCAAATTAGGCGGCAAAGGACACAAACATGCTTTTGTTTATAGTAGGCGACAAAATTCGAAAAAAGACAGCTAAAATTGATAAAAAGCCTCTTATGAAACTTTATTAAAACTACTACTATATGAAAAAAAGCAAATAAAAGGCGACCTTTTCAAATGGTCTTTTATTTTTTTAAAAAAAAATCATGTATATTTTTGAACCCCGCAGAATTTTGACTTAAGAAAGTGCAGTTCCCAGTGTATACAAGCAATGTGTGCTCAACTTTCGAATGAAAAAACTATGTTGATGGTAAAACCAATTATAATCAGTGTCAAAGAAACATACAAAAATAATATTTGAAGATAATTTTGATTTGAAGATATTTGAAGAAAATTGAAATAATAATATTAGAAGTTAAATTTATGAACTTCTAAATTAATACAAAATTATAAACTTTTTAATTTTCTACTAATTATACCTTCTTACTCCCAGTATCTAGATAACTAAAAAAAAACAATACTCCATTTACTCACCTTTAGATTCATAGCATCTTAGATCTTAAATCATATTTACATGTGCAAGGCAAGTATAATAGCATTTGATCAAACAAATAATTAATTCATTTTTAGTCACAATTTAGCATAACTTCAATTTAATTTCAGTTCTTAATTAATCATTAAAATAATCACCAAATTCAACACCAAAACAATTCATAAAGATCCTTTGTTTGCGTTGTGTGTTTTTTATATATATATAATTAGATGTTATATTTTATAATGTTAACCCAGGTTACACCAAATAGTTACCTCCATCACTGTCATAGGGGTGGCAAATAAATCAGAGACGAAAATACTTGAAACTAATGACATTTATTTGTATAAAAAAATAACTCCACCATTTTACAACATACTTCACATATCCTAATCTTCTTGATTGAAAAATCAGAATTATTATTGCACATGAATAATGATGGAACACATAAAATAAGGAACATAATGAAAAAAATATAATCAAGCACACAAGCATAATAATAACTTAGGGTCGACCCAGATCATATAAGAGAATTTTAATTCAACACCTCATCCACACTCAAAATTTAATTATCTTTACTGCATCCTCAGCATTGATTCAATTTAATTTTATCTCATTAATATCAATTCACTTTAATTTTATCTCATTAATATCAAGCTCATATAAGGGAAATTTTTAGATAGTGGCCACAAACAGTTCAATTATTAATTTTAATCTTTACCTAACTTAATCTGTATTTTGATTCATATTCTTGTTAATACTTTACCAACTCACCCTATTATTATACTAGTTTTCTTTACACTAATTAACAACATGACAATATGTATGAACATTGTTTGTTCCCAATAAAGCACACGCTTTTAAAAATATTATACCGATCCATAAACTGACAAATTAAAACAAAACCTCTTGACAAATATCGATAAAATCATGTCAAATTTTACAAATAATGTCGTTAACATGTACAAATAATAAACTAACTTCTTAATTTCAATTGACATGAATCCTTATTTACCATTATTATTATTTTTTAACAGTACAGTGTTGCTAAACGTGAGGATATATATATATATATATATGATGCATTACATTGCCAACTAACTTTATCAAAACTCATGTAATAGAACCCTATTTGCCTTACTTAAAATAAAATTTCAATTTAATTCATCTGAAAATAAACACTTCATTTCAATCTTCATCCCCAGCTTAATTTCCTTTTTGCATCGTGAATTCACATATATCGATTTAAAATAAATGGGACAGATTACTTACTGGGAGTTTAATGTTAATTAACCTTTAGCAGAATCATATCAATGCTAATTTATCTACACATGAAACACAGCAGAACAATCCTGCTCATTAAAATATGATTCTTTTATATCTGATACAAACCTAAATCAAAACATCCAAAATAGTAAATTAAAGACTTATCTGTATATAGAAGCACCGCGTGAATAAACCAGGAACACATAAACCTTCATGTAAATTGTTCAGTCTGTCTGTACCAGCACGTAGGATCTGACAATTATTTTATGGACCACAGGGTAAATGAGTCCCTAATTCCACAGTTGTAGCACTGATGGTTCATGAAGAAAAAATGAAAGTTTTTTTTTGCAGGATCTGGCAGTTATTTTATTGACCAAAAAATTTTGCACTAGGAGTTCACTAGCATATGAACACAGCGAAAAAAAAAAAATGGTTTCGCAGCAGAAATTCCTCAGCTCCGGACAGAACATACATGGTGGAGCGCCAGTTCTAAGGTCGTAGGAATGCTCGGTTCAACCGTATTTTCGATGAGGCAACACTATGAGTTGTCCGACTACGGACTGTCCGAAAGAGGGTCCAGCAAGGACCGACTTCACCGTTTTCCATCCATTTTAGCTGCACCGAGAGCCAGCCCAGCAAAGTCAATGGTCTCAGACGTCACGGCCTCTCCCCACCGAATCCTGCGTCTCCAGCCCGGCATGACCCTTCTTTTTGCCGCAAAGCCTCAGAGTCCGGTCCGAGAGCCATGAGGGCCCTCTTCCCTTCTTCAAAGCCAAAGCCTCTCTCTGTCTGAGACCGACGACCACCAGATTCCAGTCATCGACCCCAAACGAGGCCCCTCTATTTTTTTTTATTTTTATTTAGGAATGGGTCGCTCCGTCAGGAGAAAAAAGGCGCAAACCACCACCCACGACGAAAAGGGTGAAAGACCCCTTCCAGACGAAACTCCCCGCTTGAAGTTGGGGAAAAAGACTATCTGAAATCCAAGAAAACTCTACACAACAGCGGTTCACAATGAAACGACGTATTTTGAGCAGCACCAATCCTATCCCTGAGCAGATTTACCCTTTTCTGCCATTTCCCCCCTCATGAAGCTGCCGGAATTTCGTTTAGAGCCAGACAAACAGACTTGGCGTGTGAGGGCTTGTTTGGCGCACGAGTTTAAAAAAATTATTCACAAAATTGGCGCAGAATCGCACATCAATATAGCTTTGTAGCAGATTGGCGCAGGATACCCTTTTTGGCGCTCTCTGGCGCAGAATTCCCGTCTCTGCTTTTGTAATCCAACTCCTGCTCTACCGTCCAATTTTAATTTCGTAATCGTTACTAATTGATCTTCCGACGAAAGACCCAGTGGAGCAGTTTCCTCCAGTACCCTAAAAAATTCCTCTGCATTTGGTCCGCTCAAACTTCTGATTGACGAATGAAGTGAGGAATTCCTCAAAACTTCCTTCTTTACCTCAAGTCATCTTTGATAGTATATAGTTAAATATTTTGCAAACAATTAAAACTCAAATAACATTTTCAGTATATACACCTATTAAACTAATAATTAAAATTAAATATAAAATAATGTTACCTAATCATACAATTAAATACAGAAAGATAATTAGATTATAAACTATTACTATGAAAAAGACAACCCAGAATTGGAATTCCAACAATCAAATGCCAATCAATCTTAGGAATCGATTATGTCGCATTAAATTCGAATTTTAAAGGCCCCAACCTTCTGCGAAAGCCAATTGTTGGAAAAAAGCAAAAAGTATAGGAGTAAATCTCCGAAATATTTCAAGATAAGAACGAGAAAAATAACTAAATGCTTACCAATTCATTGTCATAGCAATTATAATGCAAGGAGCCATATACGAAATACAGTTTCGCATTTATAGTGAATATGTTATAACTAAATTAGGTTTTATATACGATACTAAAACATTATTAATAAATTAAATTATAAATTTAATTTTTAAACTCATTATAGTAACTTATTTTAGTATGAGAATATACTTTAAATTATATGATGCAATCTTAAAAGACGCAATTTTATTCTAAAAATAGTGGCGCCATCTCCCTATGTAGTGATGTACTAAAATCTACGTGAATTCCATAAATATGATTATTTCAAAATAATTAATTCCAAAAGACTATTGATTTAAAGGTGTTAAAAACTTTAGGAAATCCATATCTCAAAGCATTTTCAATAAATGTATCGATATATCATCTCTGTTTTTTACTGTCTGTGATTAAAATAGTGTTTCTATGGATATAATTCAGGACGATGCTTCTATAAATGTGAATACTTATATTGCTATTCCAAAATGGTAGCCTATTTATATTAAATTGAAAAGTGTTTCTTTTATCATAAATCTCAATGCTTAATTTATTATCAACTATTTTGATTTCAAGATATAGAAAATCTGCAGAAGAAAAACCTTCATTAGTTTTAAGTAAAATTAAATACTCTGGATAAAAGTCAGTAAGTGGTGTGTATTCTTCTACTGTTGAACAAATTAATAAATCAACAATATACCTATACAGGATATAAGAATTATTGTAAGCACGTTTGATTTTTATATTCTTAATAGGAAAATGAACATCTAGTATATCTGAAAAGTTACAATTATAATACTTATTCATAAATAGAAAAATACAGTATTCTGTGTTTTTAATTTTATTATTTACTCTAGACAATTTTAATCGTTTAAATATAAATTTATAAATATCAGTAATAATATCCCATCCATGAGTATATGGCAAGTTTTTATCAAATAATTCTCTAATAGCTCTAAATTCTTTTATATATATATATATTACTAAAATGCAATAAAGTTACACGTAATATTACCAATATAAAAACCACATAATTTGTGATATTCCAAGCATTTCATAATAAAAATCTTATGTCCATTGAAGAATGCCATCTCATCCAAGACTGTGATTTCTTTTTTTTTTGGTTACCATACGGCACCAAGTTTTTGTCGTGATTTAACCTTATAATTTGAATTCTATCTTTCAAATTACTCCTTTTGTTTAGTACATTGGAAAATGTTTCCTGTTATCGCCATTCAAGAACCAAACATCAGCGTCACTAGTGCCTGGAAAACAGGGAAATTAGCTTTCTTGAATTCTGTGCTAAGGAATTTTTTTCAGAAGAATTGCTCTTTTGAAATTGTCACGGCATTAGATGTGGCTATATCAATCCTCGCAGCTTATTTCCCTTCAGCTCGTCACATAAGCACTGCATCTTCAGTACTTGGTCCATATACGTCTGACACTACAATGACATATGTCCTGCAACTGAGGATCTTGTGCCATGCAATTCCCTAAATCAAATCAAATTGTCCGCACTTCTTACAACACACGCGATGCGGTGGAATAATTGGTTAGGATTGACAACGACAGGATCCTTATCAATTATTATAGTATTTCCTATAGCGGCTAGTGTGAACACTTGCACTTTCCTCTTCAAAGTCACATCAGCAAATATTTTTCCAACGGTTCCTTTGACAAAATTTTCACCTAGCTCGTCTGCTGAGTCACAATTAACTCTATCATCGGCAACAAGACCTGAAGACAAGGAAATTAGCTCTTTAGCTTTCTTGAAGGGCGAATGTTGTTTCATCCATACTAAAAATTTCTTCAAATCACTGGTATATCGAGTCTGCCAAGATTTTGATACAGAAATGTGCTGGTCGGAGGATTAACTCGTCACTTCGGCGAAAGTTTCCACTGCTTCCGTCACCTGGAGACTTCTGGGCATGGTGCAAATCCAACGTGCTACAACGCTGTAAGACATGTTTCGCCCTTGTCAAGCCACTGCTAACCTTCATAGATCGCTTTAAGACCTGCTCTATAGTCATGTCTGTTCCAATGCCGCACGAAAACTTATCCGATCGCCGAATTGTAAAATAACCCTGACTCACGAAACTTTCAAACTCTTGATCTCAAAGTAGTCTTAAGTTTAGTCATATTCTGAAGGTAGAGGTGGACTCATTTAACGTAATGAATATGCTCAGCTGCATGAAGGTGAACTAACATCCGTTGGACGGAGTAGATATGAAGATTCCAGTCCTCAATCTAAAATATATTCATGATTAACAATACATAGCACACTAGACTACCATATTCTGTCAACCTTAAAACAACGCCTACGACATTTTCAGTTCAAAAATTCATCTACACGTAAAATCAAAAATAAATTTTAAAGTTACTTATCCGTTTGAAGACACGGAGGTTTCACCATCGTCTTATTACAGTCCATGGCGTGTTTCGTTGGTTGATTGGGAAAAGGATCCAGGATACTACATTCACCGAAGAGGTCAGATACAAAGGTCAAGTCGATTCGCGGCACACCACTGTAAACGGGATTCAATGCTAATTTGTGAACGCCTTGTATAATAATTGAGCGGATTTTAACAATTTGCTCAGCGTTTTTATTGCAGATATCGATAACTAATAATATTAACAAATTAATATGATATTCAGTAATATAAAATATAATAATAAAATATAATATAAAGTATAACCGCTTTATAAGAGCCGGGAATTTTTACAGTCCAAAGTTCACAAATTTTCAGCGTCTAAGACATCGTTTTTAACCACATGAAATTCAATATTGCCAATAGTTGAAGATGCGTCAGATAACGACGGTGAGTGCGGTGGTTGATGTATGCTTTCTAGGTTATTTTCATCATAAAATAACTTCCGACCGCGTTAATTGAGGTGGTTCTTATTGACTGTAAATCGATGTGCTTTCGGCTCTTCGCATGGCTTTTTACAGTGCTTTCGCCCATCGACACAACACTGAAATTTTTATAACACATCGTGCAGAATGTACATCCGACACGTTTCTTTGCAACCACATTTTGTATTCAGGCTTTTCCAGCCATGCATTATTGAAGATGCATTTACCTGCCATTATCTACACATAATTTTAAATCATAAATGAAAACAAAACACGTGGAACGCGAGACAGCGAAAACATAATCAAATTATGGGAATACACTGTCACCCACCACTCTACAAGAGGTACCTAAGCAAAGATAAGCATGTTACGCTATTACCACGCTAAGAAAGGAGAAAAAGGTCACATGACCGGCTGCTGAAAGACTATCCCATTATTGAACGGGGGAGAAGGTGATTTTAACAAAAAGCGGGAAAAATAAATTTCGATAGGAATTTTTTCAACTTTTCTTCATTTTCTGAAGAAATCATAAAATTCAAGGACTTGAAACACATTTTTTTTTTGTTTTTCAAGTCCTGTAATATGAAACCTTTTCAAGCACTTTTCGAGGGTTTTTTTTTTTTTTATAAGCGTGCAAACCGTCAAACTAGCAGCTTCCTCTACTTCTGGGAAAGCAGCCGAGCAACAACCTCTGAACGCATTGTGCATCACATGCAGGCCACATGTACGTACATTTAATAGACTTTTGTTGAGTTCGTTTTTCATTTCCTTCATCATCTCAAGCACTTTTAGGTTGACATTGGGGCTATCCATTGCTAATTGAAGTAGATTTTTTGCACCCAAGGTTAAGCACTTCTCATTTATCTTTTCAAATAAAAGTTCTGGGGTAGCATGACCCAGAATATCTGAAGAATAGTAGCGTGTAGTTATTTTATTATGATCCCAAAACTTTACGTGGCAATCCAGTTGTTTAGTTTGGTTTACTTCATTCATGCTTTCATCAAAGAGCAGTACATGCGTCTTTGTTTCGCTTTTTATTCTATCCTTCAGTAAAAATATGGCGCTATACCAGAAACCGATAGATATGCATTTTTTTTTTTTTTCGCCACAGCTAAAATTTTTAACAGCAACTTCACAAGGGTGTGCGAAATTTAAATAACCTTACAAATATTCTATATGCAGATGAGATCAAAAATGTTCAATACACAAATAATGATGGAATTTTACACAAATTTGTTTTGCGTCACCTAAAGATACAGTTGCGAACAACAAGTCAACGACTCAGAAGCATCTGGAGCATACTGCTTTATTGTACGAACAACTCTAGAAGTCTTCTCTAGTAAGTCTCTCTTTCTAGTAAGTCTATAAGGAAATTAATAAATTTATGAAAATATCATAGTTAATTTAATGCTTTTAATTATTACTTGATGGTGGTTGATTTTTTTATCTTGCTTTATCATCATCTATCTCTTATCATCTATATTGATTAAATAATTAACTTCAATGACTCAATTTGATTTTTTTTTTGTTAATCGTTTAAATAGATTAGTATGAAATTTATTATAATTTGTTTTGTAAGCAGTAAAAATGATTGAGTGCCAAATAATCTGCAAACGTGTGGGAGGTGGAAAAACAACAAATATGCAACAATATGAACTCGCTAAAACATTCTGTGGTCCTTTGACCCCCACCATCCCACAATAACCTCCTCTGAGATTTCAGATGCTAAAAATCGATTATAATGTAAATACTAAAAGCCATAAGGGAAAATAAATTCAGCCAAGAAGTATTTGCAGGTTAAATCAACAACCTCAAGTTTTAAAATATTCAGGGGGAAAGTTAAGGTTTGAAAAAAAAAATGCGTTTCTCAACTGGTCATTCCTTGCCATAGATCTAAAAAATAAGTTCTGGTGCCACTAGAAACATTCAAACTTAAGTTTAAATTCAAGCTTCTTGTTTTGTTTGCTTGGAGTTTTTCTGTCTCTGTCTTTCCAGGATGACATGACCTTAATTTAAAATATTCAAAAAGCACGGCTTTAATTAAAAAATCCTATGCTTCTCCCGAGGCGCATGGTCAACCGAATGATTACTTAATGAATGAAAAATATCAATTCCTTTTGACATTATATCGTTTAGTGCATATAAAATTAAGCGATGCATATCATTGCGAACCGTGAATTTTCCTGCTGCATTAAATATTCTAAAAACTCTCTCTTAATTTACATAAATTTGTTATATCATCAGAGGGCAAATTCAACTCTCCACGATTTTTAATCAGAAGTAAGTTGCTCGGTGATTTCGATTTCTCTACAACTACAGAAATACAATCCACACAACGCAATGATGTTTTTCATTTTTTAACAACCAAACCAGCAATGTAACCTATTGCATCTTGTGAATACTGGGATTGGTGCCGAAAAGCATTAACACAATAATTGCGATCTTGCACCAAAGATTCGACGGCTGACCATTGGTCTACGTCATTCCTCTGAGCATCACTATCATTGATGCTCTTCAAGTATGTATTTTTTGGAGGCACCGACATTTAGGATGTTCGTGTCATCCAATATTATGCAGTTAGCACTTTCTGAAGTCATTATTTGATGATGAGCCAAAAGTCTAACATAAGAAGTCTTGAACTGCTTGACCGTTGGATTGTATTTGTGTCCTCCCTGTGAACGGATGGCACTGGAAAACAACTCCAAATGATCTTGTGACAACTTGTAAGTTAATAAAAACTTGAAGTCGCCACCTTCACATAAGGAAAAAAAAGTGATTTAATACTTTTAAAAGTAACCAAAATTCTTAAAAATCCCGTTTTTCTTTGACTCGTCAACAGCAGCTCCCCATTGGATGTTTTTAAACCTCTTATGTATGCTTCCGTCTCATCTGGAAGTTGAAAGAAGTTTTGTTTTGTTTTTTTCAAGGAAGGAAGGAGATTTGTAGCCTTTCCCCAAAAAATTCCTACTATTCAATACATCAAATAAATCATTACACTTTTTCAGAAAAAGAATCGTGGCCTCACAACCTTCAAATTTTTAATGCTTTAATGATGTAAGGCATCTGCAGCACTGCTACTCAAAACTTGAGCCGCAACTTTCACTTTGTTTCTTTCTCTATACCATTGTACATGGCGTAGTCTTAGTTTTGTTGCAGCTTGCAACCTTTGAAGTTTTCCCAACTCGGTGATATATTTCCAGTTGACTAAATTTTCCCCATCATAAAGTGATCCCTTTGAGGCGAGACAATTTCTGACCAGCTTTAACATGTGACATGCATCCAAAATCACATAAATTGGATTGCTTGTCACAGGATGAGGGAAAAAATTCACCAGATTATTTGCAGTTATATTGGCACCTAATTCATTTGCAGCAGCTATATTGGAACTAGTGCCATCAAACGTTAAGGAAACAACATCTACACCCGTATCATGGGTGTAACGCAGGGCTTCATTTATTAAATTGGCCCTTTCAGGTGCCGATAAACCATTTATCAAAAAAATAACCAACAGACACCTTCAATTTGAATTGAGTGCGTTTACCATGAAAACGAGTGCTTCTTTGGCGATTGGTAATTCATCATCCGTCAGATCAGTACCCAGATCATATATCCTGAAAATTCTGTCTGGTCCCATTCTACATGCTTTTTAATGGCTATTCCATCTACCATTAAAGCACATTTAACCGTCGTACTTTTCTTTTCAGCTTTCACCCGTAAAACCAAGTGAACCATTTAATCGATTGGTACCACTTATGTAAAGTGGTTGGATACGGCAAGTTACATTCGAAAGTTTTCCTCACATAATTATATGCCTTTGTAGAATAAAAATTCAACGTTAAAGCAAAAGCTTTTAGTTCAGGTGGATATTTTTCTTTTGAATTAGGCATCTCTAATCGGTTGATGAACTGTGCTGCAGCTCCAGGTAAAGAAAGCTATAAAAAAAGGAGTCAGTAAAAAAAAAAAGACAAAATGCACCTGCAAATAACTTGAAATCTAATTTCCTGAAGTCACATTTCAGTCAGTATTTTTACTCAGACAAAATTTTAATAGAAACTTAACTGCGGTATATTTTGATATTTGATAAGATGAAGAGTCTGCTGTAACGAAATGGCCACATATGCTGATCGAAAGCAACAATTGTTCGCATGGTTACATGGGAAATTAGGATCACATGGACTTTAGTTAGTACTCAAGTATCAGAATTAGTTAATCTGACCTTCTAATTAAGATAGTTATATTTGTCTATGCTTTATATTTATAAACAAGTATAAAGAAAATATGTTACAAAATTAAAATGCTTACTTTTAATACTTCCGAAGCATCGTCTGAAATCATTTTCTTTTGTTTCAACTCCCTCAACATGTTGTTGAGAGATGCTAACGTTTCTTTAGGCGCTTATTTTCTTGCCTTAACTTGCGGATGGTCTGCTTGTAATTCGAAACTTCAGCTTGCGAAATCTGCACCAATTTTTGTGCTTTTGTTGGAGAGTTGACATCAGTCTCATCAAAATCCCCAAAGTAGTGTAGTCGTTTTTTTAACTCTTTGCCATGGTAGATGAGTCTACAAATTTAAAATAGACAAAAAACTCTTGTTATAAAAACGTTAAATTTTAAAAACCGATACAAAAAAAAAAAAAAAAAAACTTAAACAAGTTAAGGCAATTTATTAATTCTTTATTATAATGAATTGAACTTTTTGATGGTTTAAATAAAGCAGAATTAATAAACTATTTTTTAAAGAATTAAACTTACAAGCGTTATGTCAAAGAAAACACAAAAATGTAGTTACATAATTTTTAAAATTCTGTTTACCCTCATGCAATCTTTCATCAGGAGATATTCTTCGCTTCATAGGAGGTTTCCTTGGATTAGACATCGTTGTTGTTTCTCCTTTAGAATTTTCGCGAAGGTCAGATATGGACGGCACTGCATCAGGTTTAAGCCACGTCCCTCGAAACTTAGTTGAAACACAAGAACCGGGAGTAAAATGCTTGGCACAAATTTTTGAATGATGAGTTACATTAAAGTTGACTCTTTTGATCTTAACTTCCCACAACTTTCGTCTTTAAGGATCTTTTGGAAAACTGAAACGAGATATACAATAAATTACATTCAAAATATTTACTAATATATTATAATCTGAATGGTAAAGGGGCCATCCACGAATGATATCACGCTTGGAGAGGGGTTCATAAAGCTGTGACAAGGTTAATGGAGGGGGTTACAAGAGGTGTGATATCACACACATAAAAAAAAATCAACTGAAAATCAAAATAACAAACAGACAACAAAATAACAAACATAACAAGAATTTCAAAAAAACAAAACGTTAAGATTCCGGTTTGGATTGTAAATTTCTACAATTTTTTTAAATGTGTTTTAAACTGTAAAGGAAAACCAGTATTGAACCTAATATTGTAGTATTTTAAGTTCATTTTGGATAATGTTATTTTGTTTACGTCAAGCAATTAACTAACGTATGTAAAGTCAACAGCTAATACAATCAAAACATGAATTTGTATTTAATTTATATTGTCGTTATGGGAGGGGGTAGGGTGGAAGTGTGACACTGTGAAATAAGAGGTGGAAGGAGTCAAAATATGGAAAATAGATGTGACATAATTTATGGAGAGCCCCTACAGATATTCACTATTTAGCTTAAATCAAATTAAATTTACTATAACTCTTAAAATAAAATTAACCCCCTAAACTTATTTAAGTGATCATAGTTCAGTGTTTGACCCCTATGTAGAAAAACATCGCTTCTGTGCCAGGAACTAATTCTTTTTTTCCCCTAAAACTTGATAGAATGCATTGTCATCGACAACAAATCTATGCCAAGTTTCAGCTCGAATGGATGACGGCAAGTGAGTTAATTAGCCCTCTGCAGATTTTCCCGCCACACACAAACAAAATTGAAGTTTATATAAAGAATTTAAAAACTAATTATTCAATGAAATTGGGTTATAGCAAAGCCATGTCATTAAGAATTTACCAAATAGCATCTTGGCGTTAAAAAAGGGAGCAATTATAATTAAAAAGTACATATTCTTAGTTTTAGCAAGCAAACAATTATCAAAAATCTAAGTATTAAATTTAAGCAAAATGGGATTAATGCAATAATAACTTGTTTTTATATATATAATTAAAAGATAACTAGTAAGATTACACAACTTCTCACAATATAATTTGAGAATACTGAAATATTTAGGCGGATTTATTTGTAAAGTTTCCAACTAAATTAACCAATAGCCGAAGGTACAATTTTCACCTGTGATTCTACAAAACTTGTGTGTTTTGACATTTATGTACATTTTAATTTATTTTGTGGCCTTTTATTTTAACATTATTTAATAAAGGTATAATAAATCCTCGTTTAACTCATTTTCAACTGTATTCGACGCTGAACTGATGTGACATCGTCTTTAAACACTGGCACTTGAGAAACAAAAGCACTCAGACAAACACATAAACAAATAAAGTAATGCAAAAATGAAGACGAAATTTTACATAGCAAAATTGTTTTGATGGCAAACATGGACGGAAAAACGCGCCTAGGCGTTGTAATATATCGCCAAGTACAAATCATTTCGTTCAAGCAAATAACTCTCCAATTACATTATATGGAGGCAATATATGGCATATAACGACCTTATTAATGAAATGTACAATGTATATAACATTTTTTTATGAAAAATAAATTGCCTGGACTATAGTAATTTACTTTTAATCAGTAAGATTCTACAGTACACCACATTACAAAATTGTTCAAAAACCGATCAAAACAAAATAATTCAGAAAAAATTGTATTAAGTTCTTACCTGTGAAATGTTACAGGTCCTCTTTCTTAAAAAGCTCCTTGCAATTGAAAGCACAGCAATATAGTACCATTATGACGATCTAAACAAAACACACAGCGTTCTATCTAACATCCGCCATTGAAATAGCATGGTTGAAGTGGTGCTGAGCAGGGAAAACTGCGTTTAGGCGTCCCACTGTCACGTGTCTAGGTGTTGGTTTCTTCCGAAGGTTGCCATTACTTGCTCCACCCTTTTATATCTCGATGTTGCAAAGTGGCATTTTTGTTTGAAGCGATTTAGTGCAGCACACATAGGCCTCAGTTGCCAGCTTCCTAAACTCATCAACAATTGAAATTTGTAACTTGGGTGCTAGAATAATTACTTGCTTGGCCACTTCTCCTATAAACATGGTTGAGGCTGATAGATGATAACTTGTTTTACTAACATCCAAGCATTTAATTTTCTGTGAAGAATTTTTTTATCTTGTGAAGAACTTCAGGTTTAATGAAAAAAAAAAAACCTAGAAAAGTAAGTAACAGATCTTTTTGTTTTGTCTGTAATCTATGGATGAGAGGTTCAACACTCTCAAAAAGTTTTATGTGCTCTTTTAGCATGGGCAAAACAGATACATAAAAACCCAAGTATAGTTTAGTTTTAGTGTGATTAATAACTGAGTTTTGTTCAATGCGTTCTTTACGCTGTTTCCCAGCATCAGTTAATACTTTAACTGACAACACTGACTGAAGTTCTCTTATATAATCTTTTGAAGATGCATTTAAATTATGATTTCTTAAAATTCTTACAATTACATGCAGATAAGTATTTTTTTCTAATGGTCTTAAAAATGCAAAATAACAAATATTAAAGCATACAATAAGCGGGGGCAAATATCCTGGTCCACATCATAGGCAGAGAGCCATCTGAACGTTATGAAACACTCAGGAACAGTGTACTTAATATTTAAAACATCACAAATGTTTGACAATACTGCTCTGAGATCAGGCGACCATTCAAAGTCATTATGCATATCTATAGCAAGTTTTTCAACATACATGTAAAAAGGTTTGCAAAATGCCTTAGCGGCATTGTGAGCATGATGGCAAGTGTCGCCACCAATGTCCAGCAGTTGAGGATACTTATTTCGCAATTTTTTTTCAAGGCCAGATTTTCTACTTCTCATTACGTTGCACGAATCTAAGAGAACCGACACAAAGTTATCCCATTTCAAATCATTTTGATCAACTACATTTTCAATAAGTGAATCTTAAAAAAAAGCGGAATATGATGAGGGATTACAATTTTACATTAAATGCTGATAAAACTTTTATACTCTTTAGCAAAGATTAAGATTGAATTATTACGCCATGGTTAGGATTGGTAAACAAAAAATCTCTGAGACCTGACAGAAGTTGTAGTACTTACAGAAATGTCGCCAAATACAAATAAAAGAAAAACCGTAAAATACCTCTTTTTTCTCGTTAACACTGTACACTACTTTTCCTTGCTAAAAAGAGGGGAAAACATATCGCCACACACTTCTAAATTAGAGTTCTAAATTAGAAATTATAGTTTATAAGGGTCCCATCTTTTCACATAATAACAACAGACTAGGTTTGTGCAATGGCTTTGTCATTAAGTCAGCAATTTGCATTTCTGTCGAAATCTGCTGCACACCGGATTTCTTCTTCTAAAACCTTTTCTCGTATGAAGAAATGTTTTAAACTTATGTACTTTGTCCTTCGATGACACTCAGGGTTCTGAGCCAGTCATTAGACTGGCAAGCACTAGCTTTCACTGGCTTGACTAGCTGCACTATTATCAACATAAATTGTTGGTATTTCTTTCAAGAAACTAACTCCACTGATGAGTCTCTTCAGCCAAATTAACTCTGTAGCAGCTTCATTCGCAGCAACTATCTCAGCCTCTGTTGTTGATGTTACTACCTTTGCTTGACGTTGACTTAGCCAAGATGTTGATCTGTCTGTTTGCATGCAACCTCCAAAGTCAGCATCACTGAAGCATTGTAGAACTCCAGGTTTATAGCTTGATCTATAGATATTACACTTTTGCTTAGAGCTTGCAATATATCCAAAAACCTTTTGTGGCTCTGGATCCTTCGCAGTCACAAACTGAGGCCAAACAACGACCAAACTTTTCTGCCAGTTCCTCTCTCCCAGCTTCTGTGAAATTTAAAGCTGCAGTAGCTATATAAAGACGGGGGGAGGGGGTTACAAAATGCTGGATATTGGGACAATTCTTTATTTTTGATTCATGCATTATATCTTATTTGATTTTCCATATTCATTTCTAGAGACTTTGCTAAAAGGGTGATTTAATGTCTCTAAGTTTGTTTCAGTTATTAACCGATCACTAACTCCCATTTGAAATATTATTAGCCCCAACTGAGTTTCTAAGCCAGTCTAATAGCTGCACTATTGTCAACATAAATTGTTGGTATTTCTTTCAAGAAACTAACTCTACTGATGAATCGCTTCAGCCAAATTAACTCTTCAGCAGTTTCATTTGCAACAACTATCTCGGCCTCTGTTGTTGTATTGCTACCATTGCGTGACGTTGACTTGGCCAAGATATAGCTCCCACCTGCATACGACATTACACTTTGCTTAGAGCTTGCAATATATCTAAAAACTCGCTTTACCTTGATCCAATCTTCTTTAAAGGGATTTTCTAATTTTCGTGATAAAACATAGACAGCATATGCCAGGTCTTGTGCCCATCATAAGATACATTATTGCTCCACGGTAAGGAAAGACTGTCTCATTAACTTCCTCTGTACACGCTTCTTTCTCTTTCAAAATAGGTTTATTAACAGGCCTGCAGTCACTCATACCAAACCGCTGAAGTATCTTTGTGTCAATATGCTTCTTGTTCAATTTTAATTCTTCCGGTTGTAATCCATTGACAGTCTATCTGCCAACCCTTCCAATTTAGGAAGTTTTCCCATTTTCGACCAATTCCCGAAATTTAGCGTCGGAAATTTCCGATCCATTTGCATCAATTCATAGTATGAAGTACTCTGTAATTTTTTTTTTCCGTTAAACTAGAAGAGACAAACTATCATTCTATCATTATTTGCTTCTAATGTATTTGCTTATTTAAAAAATAGCAGAATGTTAATTTCTGGGAGTACAAGTCATTCGATAATCAGCGTGTCTACAGGTCACGAAAGCCCCAAAATATTGCGAAATCGGTAAATGGGTCCCGAAAAGAAACGAAATTGAGCTTTTCTGTCCTGAAAAAATTGCCACCATGCGAGAAATCACCTTCTAAGACGGGAGACGTACGTCGCAGATTTTTTTTTTCGAGCAATTTTTTAAATTTATTTTTATCCTCTGTTTTTTCGCTTGACTGTTCAATAGCTGCCAACCTTTCCGATTTTGCTGGGATTTCTCGAAATCTAGTGTCTGCAATTCCCAATCCATTTCATTGTCAGAAGTATTCACTCAAATCCTAAAAGATGCAAACTATCATACGTTATAATTATGTTGATTTCGTTCTATTTATTTTTTAAAAAAATGCATGGTGTTCGAAAATTTCCAATCCATTTGCACTCATTTCATTGTCTGAAATATTCTCTAAAATTATATATATTTTTTCTTTTTTCTTAAACTAGAAGATGCAAATGATCATATTTTATCATTATTTCGCTCCCCTTCCATATATTTTTATAAAAAAAAATTGTATGATGTGTTCATTATGAAAAAACTATTGATTGCTGGAATTCTAATAAATTTTTGAATCATTCGATAATTATTTTATCAAAAGAGGTAAATCTGTTGCTTATATCTATACTTTTGGAACCCCCCTTTTTTTCTAAAAAAAAAGGGATTTGAAGAAACATTTTTAAAATTTTAGATGCAATTCATGCTAAAACATTAATTCACAGAAAAACATTTAATATATGTATTTAAATTGAGAAAACTTAGAATTGTTTTCACTAAATTTGACCTATTTCTCAAACACTATCAAAAACCAACAATCATAATTATAATTCCTTTTGTATATATAATTATATATATAAGGTAGGTACCGATGCAAAAGTTTTAAAAAATCTTGAAGCATTTCGAAATTATAGGAGTTTCAATGTGAAATTTTTCAGTGTTTTTTTTCTTCTTATTTTTGACCTGCTTCATGAACTTAAAAGCTACAAAAATAAGCAATTTTTCCTATATTTTGCTTCATTACCTAGAAAACATTATAAACAATAATTGTACCAATTTATATGCAGATATGTGTAATAGATATTTAGATATTGCGTTTGAAAATTGGAATTTTATTGAATAATGTAAATAAGGATTTAATTTGAATTTACACTGTTTATCAGTTTTACTTAAAAAATTTCCACTTTTGTAAGTCGTGCCTTCCTTTTCTTCAGCATAACTCATTTTTTTTCTGATGGCTCTTAATTTTTTACGGCGTTGTTTCGTTGAGCTTTGCGAATGTATTTTCAGAGCAGCCATTCGTATTTGGTCAATAATCTGAAATGAATCATTAGTAATTATGTCCTGGAGAGATAGGCATTTCATCCAGGACTTCTAATGACCCTGAAAAACTCTTATTAAATTGAATCGCTGCTATGTATACTCCAAGTCTTAGTGTTATCAGCTCGACAAATGTTTCTTTTGGTATTATGGACCAAATAGCTCCATTGAAATGACTCATTCGAGTTTTGGGTTTTTCCATGGAGACATTTTTCAAGTACTTTCTGATCACAGAGCTCCAAGTACACTGATTTAACACTATTGGTAACTGTTTTTTGTAGACCAGTTGATGTTTCTATAATTTTTTTCTCAGATGAAGTTGCCCGATGTCGTTGATATCTTCACCAGCTTTCTTTACCCTATGGACATTGTCCATGCATAAGTTGTCGAGGACCGGAACAGCAATGATAAAAGGCAGATATGACTGGACAGCACTCCTTATATGGACATAAAACTGGACCGGACCGATTGACCAAGGGTAATTACTATGCCTCGGCCAAATGAAGAACCATCGAAAAGGCCAACATGGATTTTCATGATAAGCTCGCGCAACTCCGTCAACGCCCGGAGGCGAAAAATGGACCGGTTGCTTTTTTCTCCCACTTCCGATAGATAACACACAAAACACAAATTGTCAGTTTTCATGAATGATTCCCTTTATTATAAGTCACAACATAAATTATGAATAATTATAAGTACGAGCACGAAAAGTAACATTTGCAAAGCATCTAGTACGAATTAATATTTTTAATGGTGAATGCCGTTCTTCTGGTGTGACACTTGTCTGAATAAATATAGGCAAACCAGTAGGATAGCGTCCAATTGAACCTCTAAATGCGGAAGGAACACGAAAGTCTTTTTGACCTGTTATCTCTTCAAAATAAGAATTCAAAACAGGTTTTGAATGCATAGCATTGTAACACTTAGCACTATCCATATACTTTCTAAGCACATTAGGTATTGTCCAAGAAAATTTAGCTCCTTTTCGGCCGCTTATTAAACATCTCCGAGCATTGTCATCAGACATTACGGTATCAGGAGCAGGAGCATCGTAATCATCCAATTTATAGTATCAGCATTCCAAATAAATGCCATTGGCTGCTTCTTAAAATATTCATGCATGCCAAGGAGTTGAGGTTTAGATTTCACAACAGAATTCACTACATCATATGTAACAACATTAACATAATGCGCAAAAGTAAGCTTATTGAATTTCACATACTTATAATCTTGACACAAACTTTTAAAAACAGGGGAAAGTTAAGCAGAGTTCATAACAGTGTTAGCCCACATCACAGCATCAGTTGATTTAGTAGCAAGACGTTTCACATCACACGTATACGTATCATCATTATACACAGTAATTTTTTGCCAATTAATTTTTCTTCTTGCGATACTTCTTTTGCGTTTGAAATTCATCCTCCGAGTCATTCTCCTCCGATAGCGGCCGACTAGACGACGTCGACGGTCGAACCTCCTCCTCCTGAATCAAGCCATTTTCAAATGCCAATGCATATTTTTTAATATGCATATTTTCATATTTCTTAATATTTGCTGTTTGCTTATTTTGCTGTTGCATATTTTCTAAATTCCCAACATTACTACGGATAGCAATTCCATAATAATTTTGGGGTTTGTCTATAAATTTATCAGCCAGCTTGCCCTTACCTCGAACAGATGGAGTTTTATTCTTCAGTTTCCGAAGTCGAGTGCCAACTCTTTTTTGGGTTTGTTCAATGCACTCTAATTTATTGATGGTAGTTTCATTGTATATGTTCTTCACAGTTTCATATGCCTTTGAATCACCATCTCCATACTAATCAGTGTACAGGAGTTGGTGCGAGCTCTGTGACCTTTCAAAAATTCTGTATGCTCCAACAGATTCCATATTGGCAGATGAACCCCTGTGGTTAGAACAGTTGTGGATGGATCTCAACTTAGATGGTTTCATATGCTTTGGGACACCTTGAAGTTTTTTGCATGCTTTGCAATATTGTGACATGATTTTTACATCCAATATTTTGCCTGTGTCGATTGACAGAACACTTACACAGTCATTTAGCGAACTATATCCAGGTCGTTGCCACGTACCATCAACAGACACACCACAACGTGTCACATTTTCTTTACTAATTTTCAACGATTTCATTTCCATTGTTTTCTTTGCAACTTCTGTCACAGCGAGAATAATTCTCTTTTCTTGACTTCTATAAGCCATTTTTGACATATTTGAAAGATTCAATGTCGAACACAATTTCACGCCAGCAAAAACCCTCTGCCTATGAACCTCAAACCGTAGCAATTCTAATATTTATTTCATTCAGTTTATTATACTTTTTAGAAGTAGAAAAAGCTTTCACAAAGTCACAAATCGAATAATAGCATTTCAAAGTTAAATTGGAGCATAATCCAAATACTGAGTCTTCAAATAAGAACAAATTAGCTTGTGAACAAACAGGACAAAAAAGTATAGAAAACACATTCATTAGTATCTCAATATCCAAAATTCTATTTCCTGTTAACTTGTTAGAAATTGTCTTTGTTTATTTTCTTTATCATCAGCAGACACACCAGCATTTGTTTTGACATCGAGGAACTGTACTGACTCCCACAAAATTTCCTCTTGCGGGAGCGTGGTTTTGTAGAACGTCCCATTATTTTTTAAATTTAGATAAAGCAATTAATTTCAAGCTTCAAAAATAACCAGAAAGAGAAGGAAATGCAACTATATCAAAGTAAAAACAATCGAAGCACGAGCCAAAACAAAAAGTAAATAAACGAACTTGTTGCCAATTTTCACCATAGAAATTCATGATGGAAACATTAAAAAATGAGTAAATAGTCATAAATAATTATATTCACAAAAAAATGAAAGAAAATTAACAAATATGGTTAAAAATACTGGAAATTGCTTTCCAATCATTCTACTTCCGGTTAATTTAGAGGAACTCCCGGTTTCGTTTTGAGCTCTGAAGTTTTGCCTAAAGGGCTCTATTTCCATTTCTAAGCGTCGTAAAAATAAAATTAAAAAAAATCGTGATTTTTGGCCGAGAATCGATTTTCAACGTATGCGAATACCTGAAGGTATCCGAACACGTTTAGAGCACTTTTTTAAAAATTGTAATATAAATTTACCAAAATATGATTTTTAGATTTGAATTTAGTAAAGACTAATATTAGAGTACTTTTTGCGAATATGAATTATTACGAATTTATAAAATACCTGAATTTGTTCTGTTTTGTAGAGGAAATTTCAAAAAAACTTTAAACATTCTATAGGCTAGTGCATGTACTAGAATCTTAACATTCTTTGGATAAAAATTATTTTAGATCTAATCGAACAATTATTATAACATTTCAGCAAATTTTTGATGTTATATTTGAAATAAAAGACCATAATTTAAAAAGTATTCTTAACTAAAGAAACATTTGAAGAAAGTATTCACAAAATTTTAAAATAATCGAATTTCTTGAGTTATCATGTTTGAAGTCGGACAATGATGCATAAAATCTAGTTTTGAGAAAAATCAAATTTTAGTTTTAATATCAATAATTTTATTACAAGATATATACTGAGAGCCTTGAAATGCTCCACACTTATAAGTTATACTGTAACATTGCTCATTTTTAGCAATGTTCTTTTTTTATACATTCGATTTTTTCTGGCAGTTTTTACAGAAGGAAGTGAATGTCGTTTAGCTTCGCTGAGTCCTTCTTTATCAAGTTCAGCAAAACCTTTCTGGGTCATTCCATGTCAACTCACACACCTCACAAGTGAGTGCTCATGGATTATTACAATATTTTGCAGGTACATTCCCATTTACCTGGTGGTATATTAATATCAAATTTTAACACTTAACCTGCTGTAATTTTTGAGATACGAGGGGTTGTAATTTTAATGTTTTGCTGCCCCTTTTCATATTTGACTGACCATAACTCTGGAACCAATAAAGTTAGAAACTTTAATTTAGTATCATTTTGAAGCTTGTAAAATGGGCTTCAAGATGATATATTACATGATATAAAAGTACAATTTTGAATTTTGAAGGTCATTCAAATTGACCTTGAATATTTCCAAAACGTATAATTTTAAAAATCTGAAGAACATATATGGCTCTTGCGCCATAAAACATCTGAAAAAAATATATGTTCCTTATTTATGCCAAGTTTCTTATGGGGGAAACTAGGGGATCAGATATTAGTTAAACTTCAATGTTACTCTGTGTGACCAAAAATCAAATGCAGCATTTAAAAGTCAGGTGTTTGTGTCCAAATGTGTTATAATCACACTGATAATGCAACATTAGATGAATGAAAGAACCATGTAATCTAATATACACACACAATGAGTAAATTACATAAAAAAAATTATACAGATTATCCTTTAAGTCAAACATGACTTAACAATTTCTTTTTGAAAATGTTTGATTTGCTAGGTTGATTTCTGCTTCTGTTATTTTATATGCCCTACCAGTTGCTGTACTTGGGTCAACTTTTGTTAAAACTGAGTGCCTGGACACCCACAAAATGTCAGAGTATGACGGATAAACAAATGATGTTCATGGACCATGTGGCTGTAGAAAACTGATCTGTATTTCATCAGAAGATGTATTCACATTAAGAACACAGCCCAACCACCAGGTAGAATCATGCATGCAGGTCACAAGTCCTTGTATTTCTTCTAATGGCAAAAACATACCTGCCGGAATTACACAAGTCCCCAATGAATATTCACTTGAGTTAGAAAAATACTTCACTTGGACAACACCTTTTTTAACTGGCACAAATGAATGGAACTGCTGAGTGCCGGGAACAGTCACTGCTTCTGAAAAACGGCCTTCAAGTAACTTCTCTTCAGATGCATACTGTTCTTGTGCGACATAGGCAAAGCTGATGTTCCGAATGTTTGTTTGATTTTGCCCAATCAAACAGTTGACGAGGAGTCATAATTTGTTCACTGTACGGTCTTTGTAAACTGGCCTTTGCTGCCAAACATTTCACCGTTCCACCAATGTCATCACATGATCTCTTCCTATGGGAAGTTGAAAAAAAAAAAAAACCATTCAACTGGAATGGCAAAATCATCTGTATGTAATGTCAGATTTAGAAAATTTTTACAATTCTTGTATAGCCCTGAACATCCATCAGAGAAATAATTTTTTTTTAATAGTAACTTTTCATATCTCTGTTAGATGACTTATAAGGTATTTCGGAAACAGATGGACTGCAACGGTATTGTGTATCAAGCAATTTGAAATAATGCCCAAGTTTTCATGAGCTAAATTATTTTTGTCATCTAAAAAATAGGCAACAAAAGGATGAATTGTTGCTTGGGCATTATTCCAGTGAAAACCTTGTGCTGCATCCTGCAGAATAAATGAATAATTTTCAGCAAAATCCCCCAGCGCAATTACTTCATTAATTTTTAAATTTACTTTTAACTCTTTTGAGGATGTTGCTTGTTCAGTTGCGATAAATGAATGTTGTAGTAAGAGCTGCAATTTTTCTATAAGAAAAGCAGTAAAGTCCTCCCTAGATTTTACTAGCGTTTCCAAAGTTGATCTATCAGTTGACAGCCACTGCTTAAATGTAATATTTTCAACTCCATTGTCATTAAAAAATTCAGAAATCTTTTGCGCTAAATTTTCTGAACATGGACATTCACTGCATTTACCAAAGTAACATGCTGAATCTGCTGGATTGCATATCATCACAGGCAAACAATGTTGGTATGTTTTTAAATAATAATGTTCTTCTTCTTTTGTATATCTTGTGTTTGGCGCAGCTTGTCCTAAACTGGACCTTGTGCCAATAAAATGCATATCATCATCGTCATCTTCTTCTTTTGTGAATTTGACTGCTGAATAGCAGCCAACATCAGTTTTACGTTCTGATTAATTGTACATACGCATACCGCATGTGTGCCACTGGCACCAGCTAGAACACAATTCTTTGGCCGAAGCTCGGCAAATTTTGAAAAGCCAACTTTGGTTTCAGGATACAATTCTTTAAAGCGAATATAAACTTCATTCAAATTACCCAATATAAGATGCTTTTGTGCACAAGCAAACAAAGGATGTTGCCAAAAACTGGTAACAATATTACTATATTTTTTCTCCATCAGTGTTTTTTGGTGCAGAATTTAACTCTTTATAATTCCTCATCAAATAGTACTGTGTGCAATATATATGTATATATATTTTCGGATTTTTAAAATATGACTTTGGAAATATTCCAAGGTCAAAAGTCGAGCTCAGATATTAAAATCCGTAATAATTTGAAACATTGAAGTTTAAATTATATCTGATCCCCTTGTTTCCGCCATATGAAACTTTGCACAAATAAGGAACTTAACAGTGTGTGCAAAATACATTTTTTTCAGATTTTTAAAATTATATATTTTGGAAATATTCAAGGTCAATTTGAATGACCTTCAAAATTAAAAATTGTACTTTTGTATCATGCAATATATTGTCTTAAAGCTTGTTTCAAGATCTTTAAAATGCAGTCAATTTTATGCATGTAGTGCAATTAGAATAGTAGTTACAGGCATTTGAAAAGTACTCCAACCATCTAAATTTGATGATTTTTTATTTTTTTGTAATGGTCGCCAATCAAAAAGTATGTCGTCTTAAAAATATAAAAACTTGGAATTTTACTAATATGCCCAAATACTACCCCTGTACAAAATTTCAGAAAAATCGGAGGGGATCAGGTTGAAAGTCAGGTTTTTATGGTTGATTTGATGTGGAATGACCCTCCACTGTATACTTGTATGCCTAGCACAATTGTGAGAACTCAACATTTACAGAAGTTTCTTTTATACAGAATCTGAATATTTTTGGCATCAATTTAATGTCGAGTATTTTACCATTCTTAATAGATATGGCAGAAACACATCCATTTAAATATAAGTGTCCTCTTCTTTGCCAAGTCACACCAAAGATCTACAGATGCACCAAAATGAATAATTTCATCTCCATTTCCAGCCTTTCTCAATTTTATGGCAGCCTCTTTCATTACTTTAGATGCCAAAGCATTAGTAGCACCTTCTAACTTTTTCTGTTTCTAAAAGATGTTTTGGATAGCACATTAACATTCAAAGCTGAACACAGTTATTTGGCTGCAGAATGACTTTTTCTTGTGATTCTCATATCAAACACACAATGCAACATTGATGTTGTGTATTTTATTTACTTTTTCAGATGTGCAGAAGAAGTTTGAATAAACACAATTTCGACGTTTCCAAATCATGTACAGATTCTAGTTCAAGAATCACACCACTTCAAAAGCACTCAGGGCAACATAAAGATGAAAGAATTCTGTTCAGAATTTGAAAATTAAAAATTATATTCTGTTCGACATTATTAGAATCATCTGCCACTACTCAATCGTATTTTGATTCACTGACAGTGGGAACAGATTCGTCAGCGTTATCCATTATAAAGTGCTGTCATTTGAAGCAGAACGATTTGAATATGTTTCCTTTAAACTTCGGTTTTATGAACTCGACTTTTATTTATGTTGTTATCCATTATGATAAGCGAATCAAATATATATGCATATAATTATAAATCATATACAGTTATGTTGTAGAAAATAAAGCTGGAAAATACGACGGAAAACAACATTGGAAAGAAAGGAAACAATCAAATATTGTTGCCAAGTTGTGTAAAAAAAATAAGCTGTTGCCACATGCTTAAATTAAGTATCCAAACTTCAAAAACATACTAACATAATCTTAATTCCAAAAATGCAGTTTTAAAAGAATCTTCGACAGGATTCTGTCCCTTTAAGTGCCAACTTCCGGTTTGTTATAAAACAATATCTCGGCTTCTAATTAACGTATAGACAAAAGTAAATATGTTTTAGGAAGGTAAATGAATGAACAATCCGAAACATCAAATATTTAAAAATGTGAAATTTGGCCGAAAATCAACTTCCCAACGTGTTCGGATACCACAAGAGTTCTCTAATGTCCGTTGGTTCACAGCCACTATTCCATTTTCTTGTTGAAAATTTATTCCTAAGCAATGTTTAGCTAAACCTGCATATCGTACAACTAATTCTTTCTTAAGGTGAATTTTAAATTCTTGCAAGATGTTAGGATCCTGAAACATTAGCAGTATATCATGAACATGAACCATAATTACAGTTAATCCTTTTTCATTCTTAATATAATAACTACATGGATCTGCAGTTGTTTGGTTTGCTCCGACATTATTCAAAATTAGGTTTAACTTAAAATTCCAGCATCGACCAGCTTGTTTTAAACCGTAAAGGGATTTTAACATTTTTGATACTTTTAAGAAAAGATTATTAGATTTTTCGTTTGTTATCTGTTCTAAAATTTCCTTGAAATAGGCAGGACATTCCATAAAAATATCCTCATTTAATGTTCCATTTAAATAAGCTGCTGTTACATCGAACTGATGAATTTCAATCCCTAACTTTGCTTAGAGAGCTGTCATAATTCTAAGAGACCTTTAGCGAGCAACTGGTGCAAATGTTTCGCCAATATCTATATATATATATATGCCAGGTTTCTTACTAAAACCCCTTGCCACAAAACGGGTTTTATTCTTTAGTAGAGAACCATCTGGACTGTATTTATTTGTTAAAACTACTGCATATTTCTCTGCAACTCTGGACTTTTTTAGGTATTCCTAAAATTGCTGGTCCAATGCCGTCCACATCCATTGATGTAGAAGAAATAAAAATTCCGCCATACATCAAATTAGTAGATCCTAATTTCTTCTCGTCCGCTAAACTACACTTACTGATAGGCGCAGAATTATTCTTGAGCATCTTAAAAGAAATAGTCTGTTTAAATAAGCTCGTTAATTCTACAAGAAACTGCGGTACGGTAGAAGGCAAACAAGAGCCACAACACTGTGGTTTAATTTCGCAAGCGGATAATTTGATTAAGAAATTTTGGGAAGACGAAAATATTGTAGAAATACCTACATCTAAAAATAAAGAAGAAATAGAATGTGAAAATCATTTTATACAAACCTATAGTAGGGATAAAGAGAGTAAATATATTGTTAGCCTTCCTCTAAAAGAAAATACGCAATTAGGAAATTCCATTCAAATTGCGAAACAAAGATTAAATAACTTGAGGAAACGCATAAATAACGATTCGAAAATGTTAAATCTCTTTTGTAATTTTATGAAAGAATACGAAGAATTGGGTCATATGCAGAAATTAAATAACAGCGACAAGGTCAAGTATGTAATGCCTCATCACGCTGTTTATAGAGCTGATAGTAGCACAATAAAGTTACGTGTTGTCTTCGATGTCTCTGCTGACTACTTCGGGTGTATCTTTGAATATGTGTTTAGTGAAAGGTGTAAAATTTTTGAAGAATGGCCCAAATCATCTTGAACATTTTCTGTAAAAAATTTTAAAACATTTTTTAAAATTAATATACATTATTTTAATAGTTTTATATAGATCTTTAATTTCACTGAAAAAAATTTTTTTTGTTAGTCCACGGATATGATGTGTAGTGTCCACGGACATGGTGCAAGAACTCTGTTTTGCGATAAATTTTTTATTTGATCATACTTCGCTTACAGATTTTTAAAATCCAAAATTACAAAAGCTCCATGTACTTTTCATTAATTATTATTTCGTATTGTTGTCTATTATTTACCAACGGTTGATTTAGAGCACAGATTATATCCTTCAAATCAATTGAAGAAATCTCTTCTATCTCTTGAAAAAAGAATTTCTTCCCATTGGATTTTTTCATAAATTTTACAACCAACTCTTTTCCATGATATTGTAACACTAATCCAATATAATAGTGAAAGCTTTTCTTTCCAGATAATTTCATTATAATGTAATCATTTACTTTGGTTCTTTAAAGCAGTTATTAAAAGAGTTCTCAATAGAAGAGCTGCTGTCTGAATAATTTGTGTCACAATAAACTTCACTGTAACAAAGACGTCTTTTTTAAATGTTCGCATCTATTATGTGCTCACCATCATTATCTGAATCACCAGAGTCCTTTGCTTTTTTGAGTATTTGACCAATGGTGTAATGGTAGCAGTGTTGGTCGGCTAAGCACATTGCACGTGTTAGACCTCTAACAGATTTTCGTCCACGCAAAATCCAAAATATTTATTAACTCCGCGGGACTGAAACCTGTTCTTTCATGTGTCACTGTGCGCAAAGCTAGTAAAGAAGCCGGGAGGTTTTCTTCCAATCCTCTCCTGACTAAAAATAGTATCTTTAGCGGTCGTTTTAACGTTCTATGGAACCTTTCGACTGTGTCAGATTGCGGGTGGTGCACTGAGCTTTGTGTCACCTTAATCCCAAAACGTTCAAAAAACTCTGAAGTCAAATGACTTGTAAAAGAGGTTCCTAAATCCCACTGAATTCACTTGAGGCAATCCCATTCTGCTAAAAATTTCTAGAAAGGCATCGATCACGAAAACTGAGTTAATATCCGCTACTGGTATCGCTTCCGGATATTTTAATGACATACAAATACAGGGTGGCCACTCTCCAGACAAATTAGAGATTTCCAGGTTTCCCAGAATAAAATTTCTAAAATTCCAGACACCGCGACAGGTTTTTCCGTGATTTACTTTATTTTAAGGTGACACGGAACCATCTAAACATTTTTTAAGAATTTTAATATTTGGAATTTATTTTAATTGTATTTTATGTAAAATAGTACTCTATAACTGTCTCGCACAAAAAAAATTGAATTTTTTCTAAAGTTTTTGTAAAATTTGAATTTTTTAAAAAAAAATTTAACTTTTTAAAAATCCCTAAGGCTTTTTTAAATATTCAGATTTTTTCACAAAATTTTTTTTCCAGGTAACTAATAATGTACTACATAAAACCTGCTATGGATTTTCTCATGCTGAAAATATTTATAATTTTTTTATTGTTAAACACACAAAAAAGTCTCAAAAATGCATTAATTTTGACTTTGAACATTTTTAAAAAAATTACTATACATCTTAGAGGTAATTCCATAGTAAGTTGCGGAAAACTTATACTTCAGAACATGTACAAAAAATTTCACACTCCTACTTCAATATTTAAAAAAGCCTTAGGCTTTCGAAAAATAGCATATAAACAAAAATACAACATGGAGAAATATGAATTTAAAATTTTCATTTCTGCAATAGTATGATATAAATCCTTAGAATAGCCTGTAACTTTTACAAAATATCAATTAACTTATTCTAAATTGTTTAAAATAAAAAAAAATTTGCAAAAATTTGTTAAAATAAAATATTATACTTGTGTAATAGATGTATACAGAAGAACAAACGAATTATCAATTTCACAAATCTTAATCATAACAATTTAAATATATATATATTGGAACTGATTAAATGCGAATTTCTGCTACAAACATAAATTTACAACATATATAGAAATAAATATAAACACCCTTATTTACATTATTTTGAAAGCCCTAGTGTCTCAAAAATTGTAAACGAACAAAAACAAAAAAAACTCTAATTTAAAACTTTCATTCTTATAAAGAAAATATCATTTATACTTATAAAAGGTATCTAATATATGTTACAATTGAAGAATTCCATTCAATAATTTGTTTAAATAAATACTTTAAAAGATTGCAATAATAATTTTCCTGAAATTTCATATATGGAATACAAAATATCACCGAAAATAAGTATGAACAATTGTGCAAAATTTTGGTTACACTTTTAAAAACAGTTGATGTTCATACAAATTAAATTTTGCGGAATTTCTATTGTTCAATCAGTTATTAGAAACATAATGCATTTATTATTTTCATAAACATCTAATTTAAATATGCCCTGCTTTGTATGTTATACCCTCTTTTTTACGAATTAATTTTTCCCTGCGTTTACGAGCTAGTTTTGTTTTTTTTCTGTACCAAATTGTGTAACATTATTCTCCTTCTATTTCTAAAATATACCCTCCTGTAGTCTTGATGCAATGCTAAATTTCTTGCACTCGTGTTGAGTTGCATGTTGTTTTCATTTTGAAGAAGTTCAAGCGTTTTTAAGGTTTCAATATTAAACTCGGAGATTGTGTGTGTGCTTCACAAGCTGCAATGTTTACACGTTTCATCGATGCAGATGATATTTTCGAACACTTACTCCAAATGCCACTGTGAAGAATCTCATTGGAATTTTGTATCATGCACCGAATACAACGTTCTAATAGTTCGTTTGATGCAAGCCTTTGGTAAATTGTCAATATTTTTGCCAAATGAGCTTCATTCACAGGTGTTTTTACCAATTCTTTATGTGAACCTGGTTTTATACCACTTGCAATTGCTGCCTGGTAAAAAAACCACGATTCTTGACCAGAAGTTCATTTAAAATGTTGTGGTTTTTTTGTCTGTGGAAATGCTATGTTATAATGTAGCATAAATAGCAGTTTTCATTTTGTCAGCATTTCCTTTGTTCTTTAATATGGCATTTTGACAATACTGTGTGAGCTTCTTGATGGTTTCTTCTTTTAAACTGCCATGCGATTTTCCACCAAGAGTAACTCCTCTTGACCGTCATTCTTTCACACAATTTTGAAGAGCTGTGCCAAGTCGCTTGCTCACGTGGTTCACGCATTCTTCTTTTTTTTATTTCAATATTGTCATAAACGTTTGTTTCAGTTAGATGTTGAAACGCTTTGGAATCACCATCTGAAAGCACCGAAGTATATCTGAATCCAATTTTTTCGGACCTCGACCACAGTTTAAATGCTGCTTGTACTTCCATGGAACCTGAAGATCTGCAATGATTCACATTACAAGAATTTTTGTGACCCTCATACCAAATTTCGTATTCAGCTGAGATTTTATTTAATTCACCCTTTGCCAGTTCACAATCTTTACAGTGTTTTGACATGACTTGATAGTCATTGACATACCCAATGAGCATATCTATGACACAACCAATGCCAATCTGTGATGTGTGCCTTTTATCACCGTGATCCTGCTTATCTACTATACGTTTGGCGCAGTTTAGCCAAAAATGGCTCTTGCGCCGTCCTTTTCTTCATTATAGGCCTTTTTAAACTCATTCCAAACTGATGAAGTTGTTTTTCAGGTGCTTTTGTAAGTGATGAATGTAACATTATCTTATATACATTAAAGTCCTACTGGACATCAAACGCATGTTCAGAAACATGCAAAATTTTTCAAGTGCTGTATACCCACGCCCGAAACTCAAAAATGCTTGTGTAGCACGCAGATTAATGTCAAAGGGCTGATTTAGTCCATTTTCATTTTTGATAATCTGTTTTGAAGTTTCAACTTCATTAATAACTTTATCACAAAAGTCGCACACAACTTTTAAATCTTGACAGAATCCATATGCTCTTCCAAAGACAACACGCAAACTAGAATTTTTGCATGTATTGCACATGTGATTTTTAAAAAGATCTGTGAATACATTTGTATCAATAATCACATATGTTGGAGATTTGGATTCATCTTTATATTTTCCTTCTGATATTATAGAATTATTGCAGGATTCTTCAAGATTTAAACACCTCAAGTTCGTGTTCTGAGAAGAATTTGAGCTTGCATTCACCTCAACTTTTGGGCGCCACCTCTTATGAACATTCTTTCTACCAGTATCGCTTTTCCTCTTAGACCTCGGCATAATGTATTAAAACTTCTTCATAGAAGTAAAGTCAACAGTTCAATGAAAAAAAATGGAAGCGAAAGGAAACAAAATTCCTAATCACAAAACACTATTTTTTGTGTTTTCGGAAATCAAAACACAAAAATAAAACTTTCAAGAATAGAATAACTCTTAAAACGCTACAAATAACTCGGATGTAAACAAAGCAGAGTGACTTCATTTCGGTTTAACTATTTGCGAGCGGCAGTAAAAATAATAATTCATTATTTGTGAGGCTCTGTTCTAGCAGACGATCTGAAAAGTGGGCGTGGCAACATTGTTTACTCTCCTATCATACATCGAAAATTCTTCAATAACTTAATAAAAAATACAGATACAGCTCTAGAATTTTAAAGACATATTTAGAATGATTCAAGCTATCATATGAGACAATAAAAACTATTTCGATATTTTGATGATTTTTTGGGTACCGTGTCGCCTTAAGACTTAATTAAACAACATAATATATAAAAAATATATCAATGGCTATATGGCATATTACAACATTAAATTACTCACTAACATAGCTCATTCTCAAAAACAAAGTTTGATGATTTTAATTATGTTTAAAAAAGCAAAAGATCTTAGTGAATATCTGTAATGTAAAATCTTGATGATAATAAGAGCATTTTTTTTGGAGAACATAATCAATACTTTACAATCATATAGATAAATGTAAATTATCCTTAGAAACTATTTTATGCAATCCTTTAAGACAATCACAAAAACTTCTAATGCAGTAATTTTAAAAAAATAAACATTATAGGTAACAGAAACAAACGCCTAATGCTGAATTTACAATTTTTTTAAATATATTTATAGAAAAAGAGAATGTTGTAACTATGTAAAAAGTGTAGGAAAATTTTAATTAAATGCTTCTTTGAGTAATAATGCATAATTTTATGATATAAGTGTAGATGTTATAAATATCCACAGTTGGTGTTTTACCTAAACTAAATAAACAGTTAAAGCCTAAGGTTAAAAAACTATTAATGTATTTATATTTTTGATACTAAGAATTTTAATTGGAAGAATGATTTAAAAAAATCTTATATTAAAATTTACCATACCATATATCACTACTATATATTTACTTAGAAAAATAAATCTCAAAAAAATTTAGACTATATTAAAAATTACAAAGTTACTGAAACAAAATTATATCAAGAATTTAAAAAATATGTGATTCTAATGAATAAAAAAAAAGTTGAATTTTATTTTAAACGATCAAATTAAAATGTTTGAAAATCAATTTTTAATGGCTTTCAATTGCTCATCAATTGGAGAAGATTCTTTATGAAAGTCTGCCATCAATTTTTGTTTTTTGCTTGCAGTTTTTTCTTCTGCAACTGCCTTATCTTTTTCTCTTGGTGTCTCCTTTTTTCTAATGTCGAGTGTGGGAGTTTTTTTTTTACAAAGTTTATCATTGACTTTGACAACCAAATTGTTAATGCCACCAGCACCACCTACAACACCATCAGAAATTTGCCTTAGGGCAACTAAACTTTCTTCATGTTGATTTTCTATTAAACATTCTGAATATATAGAAAAACCTCTTTCTACAAAGGCACCCCCAAGTGACAATATAAGGATGAATTTTACGAAAGACCGTAAATTATCTGGAGAATTGCAGCCTTCAAACAGAGAGAAGAAACATCGTCCAATCGTTCCTTTTCCCTCTTGAATTTTTCCATGTCCTTCTGAACAACAGGATTTAGGATGAAGACTTTAAAACTTACCTTTACATCATCAGCCTTTATCCCAGTTATTGGACGAACAGCTTCTATACCTTTAGATCATATAGTTCCTTTTGCAGACATACGCATATCTGTGCAGCACTATATCTTTAATAAATGGTAGGAGACATGGGATATCCAAGTTAATAATAACACCGTATTAAGCCTTTAATTGTGTTGTGGCAGATTTTTCCTATCCGTGGGTTCGATGTTAAATTAACTCGGCTCCGAATTGGCCATACATGGTACACTGACATCCATCTGGTTTCTGGTGATTCAGTGCCTTTGTGTACATCATGCAATGAAGTTAAAACTGTTGACCACATTTTAACAAAATGCCCTGATTTTAATTCTTCTCGTTTAGACTTGAATGACTTGGTGAGTGAGAGTCCTCACCCGAATTTATTCTCTTTCCTTTCGGGATATTGGTTTGCTTTCTCGTATTTAATTCATTTGTTGTGCTTTTACTTGCACATTTTTAACTGAAATGTTTCTTTCTCAGTTTTGTTAAGAAATGTCACTGCTCGCGGCATTCCTACACCTTCTCACTAACCTTTTGCATAAGATTTTAGACTTGAAGCATCTTTTAACATAGAAGAGAAATTTACGTCGGAAAATTCTAACCTTTGTTTGGCACAGCATAGCCGAAACCGGCTTTTGTGCCATTAGACGAAAACTTCCATTCCATTCCCAATTACTGGACACCATAACCTCCAGATAAACTGAATGGCGTTTATCAGCAATAGTTGGGTTTCCAATAACACTTGGATCCAGACAAGATTCCCCCTTTGTAAATTGGAACTTCAATGGAGACCTCTTAAAAACCTTTTCACAAAATGTTTTGTATGCTGTTGTACAGTCCTTCCCAAAGGTGTAATCTTCAGAGGGTGAGGACTTTTTTTATTCTTCACATCTCATCCTTTACTGCAAAGCTAAGGGCTACTTTGTTGCTTAGAAGTAGATTATCACTCAATGTTAAGTCTTATTTTTTCTAGCCTAGATGAGTTTTTTTCTAAAACATCTGCTTTTACAAACTTATCAAGAACAGATTTTAAAATTGACAATGGCGTGAAAATAAAAGGTGCTAATGGAGCAAACTTCTGAAATTCGGTGAGAAATAGCTAAACAGCAGCAGCTAATGACTGGAAAAATGCCAATTTGGCAGCAAAAAAATCTTAAAAAAAAGGAGAAAGAGACTCGGTAATTGTCGTGAAATCTTTTTTGTGCTGGCATAGCTTTTTTCCTCTTTTTTTACTGCTTTTACAAACCCCACAACATAAAGGAAAATTTCTTATGCCCTCTCTGCAACATCTACAATTTCAATTCTTTGATTGCACAAAATTTCTTGGTGAATTTTTCACTTCCAGTGAAACAAGTAAAATCAGCTCGATATGATGGGATGTCTTTAAATATGTAGTACATTGCACGTAAAAAGTCTACTACTTTCCATTCTGTCGACTTAATTCCATGTTTGAACCCACAGTGGATTGTATGAAGCTCACAGCTTCCGATATCTTAAATGATAGGATCTTGCGGTGTTACCTCAAGCTCCATTTTTAGATATTTAGGACATTTGTAATTAACATTGGGTTATCCATTGATATCTATATAATCTTATTCGTATTGATAGAAAATTGGTTCAAGGCCTCTTTAAAACTATGTAACAAATCTCTTGCCGTGGAATTTCCGAGAAACATAGATATTAAATATCGGGTCTGAACTTTATTTACATATTTATTCCAAAACCAGATGCTTAAATCCATTTGTTGCTTGTGAGCGTTTTATTGAGGCTTTCATCAAAAACGACAAATAAAAGACTGCAATTATCTAGCATTTTTTGGAAACTGCAACACAAAATATGGAGCAATACCATGAAACACAGGTTGTGCGCAATTTTGGTTCTTTGAAACGACATCTTCTTTACAATCTCGCTATCAGTAAACATTAGTTTCATTAAATCCACTGCCCGTCTTGCAGAACGAAAAGAGCGTTCCATCACCGCATACAAACACCACAAAATTTCTGCTTCTTACACAGTTTCTGGTGTCGGATAAGTTAATAAATTAGCATACTGTTTTGGAGGCACGTTTTGAGAACTTAACACATCTTTGGAACTTGAACCTTTTTTATCATATTCAGCTCCCGAGACCCTTTGCGAGCAGCAATTCCTTTCTTGGATTTCTGGTGGCTAGTTAATGCTTGCTTTCCCGTATTGCTTAGTAAAAAAGCACTGACACATAACAAGCAAATAGCAGAATGTTTGTCATTCACGCAGCCACGATGCATACTCTGGAATTTCGAGCCATTCCTGTTTCAGGGATGAAATTCTTCCGCTTTTTCGCGAATTTCCGCTTTTTTTTTTTTTTTGTTTTTTTTTTCTAAAAAAACCCCCCCCCCCCCCCCCCTGCAAAAATTTGATTTTTCTTCCGAAAATTCCGCTTTTACACAAAGAAACCTTCCTATCTTCCGTTTTCGAAAGAAAATTCTGGGAAAATATGCTCGACCGTGCGGCTTAACTCCACCGGCTAGGAAACTAGCCGATTCATCTTCTACTGACTAATCAACATTATATCGGCAAGCTCTACAAGGATGAATATTCCAACATTTCAGTGCCGTTCAAAGTATTAAATACCACCTTTTTGCAGAAAACAAAACATCTGTGGCATATTTTGCAAAAAAAAAAAAAAAAATTGCATGAACATGTTGAAAAAAAATATTAGTTGGAAACTGAAGGTCATCTTGTAGGGCGTACCAAGATAAAGAAATAAAAAAATGGAACAAAAACAAATAAATAAACTACATAAAAGAAACTCCTGTCAAAAGAGGCAGCTAAAAAGCTGTGTGCAAATGCAACAAAAAAGCAGAGAATAAGACATAAATAAAAAAATAAAACATGATTTACCTAGGCATTCTAGAGATAGTGTAGTCCCGACAACTATGCCAGTAATTAAACAGAGAGATGCTAATGAAGACTGTGCAAAAACTGTAGCCTCTACTGAAAATAAACTTGCAGAGGATGCAATCACATCCTTTATTGATGAAAAATCTGTCAAAGATAGGAGGCCTCCAAAACAAGGGGTGAAGCATGTTAATGGAGATCTGTTACCAACAAAAGCCACACAATTAAAAAAAACGATAGAAAACCACTTCTTTAACAATTAAGGAAATGTTTCAAATAGCAATAATGATAAATGAATCTGTCATTGTAACTGTACAATGTCTCAGACCCCTCTTGCTTTATAAGGTGCAAAATCATTGTGCTCTGTTACTTTTGCAAAAATTTATAAAAGTAAAAGAAATAAAACAGAAATCACACAGTATAGGATACATTATTATAATTTATAAAGAGCTAATACACTTTACACAATTGCATGAAGCAAAAGAAATTATTTGTCCTTATTTTTATTTATTTTTGGAGCTAACTTTTATCAAAAGGCTATTAAATATAATTCTTCTCAGACTTCTGTTGGGTTTATATTGCATCTCAATGATGTACAGGTGGTAAATATGTTTTAATGTCTAATTTTGTATTTTCTGATGCACTTGATGATTGTTAAACTTATTTGTTAACTTTTAATGTGATTGATTTAATAATAATTTAATATTCTTTCTTATTTATATGTTCTGAATTATAAATAATTAAGTTATTAATTATTATAGTGTAATATTATCATCATATTGCGTGTTCTGATGTTTTACTTCTTAAAACATCTTTCGCGTATAAATTATGGTACAAATGTTTTGCTCGCGTATGATTTCAGTCTTTTTGCTTTTTGGCCAATCTCATCCCTGCTGTTTGAATGATGTTTTGAAGTTGGGGGTCAATGTCTGGAGCAACTACAATGTTGTCTGCATGGACCACCTGGGATGCCTCGACTTGAGGACAAAATATGCCCATGGTTGATCCCATGACAGCCGGGACACAATCGTCTTTGATTAATTCCAATCGAAACAGAACTAGTGTATCTGTAGATTAAAAAAGCATCTTCTACAAATGCCCATTTTTCTTGTATCAGAACTTATAGTCCCCTCAGGGGCACATCTTCTCCAGGTCTGACGGGCTTCACGACCCCGAGGTACCCTAGTGTCATGTCTCCTTTCGGTTTTTTCCCCCCTCTGCTTTAGTTTTTGCCTTTTCATTCCTTCCCTCGAGGGTAGGCGAGGGAGCTCTCCATGAGAAGTGTTGCCACTCTGTTTGCTTCCTGCTTCTCATGGACAGCAATATATCCCCACGTGTTGGCCGTGCGTGGCGACCCATTAGACGGGTGGTACATTTCGGTCCCCGGTTTATCAATCGGCCGGTATCCCAGCCTCTTGACTGGTCTGCTCAAGGGGATCAAGCGAAAGGTTCACTCTCTGGGCTTGGTGTTAAGGGTGGTCAACGTTCCCGGGGGTGACTCTGATCGTATAGGTCCCGGAAGGCAAGTGAGGCTGGAAATTTCCAGAGCCGGTAACTGCCTTGCCTTGTAGGGCTCCGTGGTGGGCGGTGGCGTCGGGATCCGAATTTCCTTTACTTTTTGCATGGCTTCTTCCGATTCTCTGCTGATACTAAGTTTTTTATAATGACTACTCCCGAAACGTTTCATGAAATTTCACCTTTTTTTGTGCACAAGTTAATTTTAACAACCATTGGCGAAGTAAAAAATGTTAAGAAATTGAAATCCGGAGATTTACTCATTGAAGTATCTTAATACCTCACAAGCAACAACCATCAGTAATCTAACAACATTGGGCAAGTTCAATATAAAAGTTTCTGCACACAAAAACTTAAATTGATCGCGAGGAGTAATTTCTGAGCCAGGATTCATAAAAAACACACTGAATCTGAACTTGTCCAGGAATTATGAAATCAAAAAGTTTGTGGAGCACGTCGCATTCAGATTAAACGTGACGGTAAACTAATTCCCACACAGCATGTAATCCTCACTTTTTCCACTCCTGAGTTACCAAAATCTATCAAAGCTGGTTATCTAAGCTGTCCTATAAAACCTTATATAACTAACACGGTCAGATGTTTTAAATGCCAAAAATTTGGTCATTCACAACAAGCTTGCAGGAGCAACTCTAAAATATGTGCCAAATGCTCTGTTGCGAGACATGACTTCTCTGATTGCATTTCTGATGAAATCAAATGCAGAAATTGCGAGGGAGATCATCCGGCTTTTTCAAAGTCCTGCCGTCGGTGGATTTTGGAAAAAGAAATTCAAGCCACAAAGATCCGCAAAAACATCTCATTTGCCGAGGATAGAAAGTTGGTCACTGAACGCACTCCCAAACCAGGAGTTGTGTATTCATCTGCTGTCAAACAGAACAACCTGCTGTCCAACAATGTGCTCACTGCGGATACCGAGCGAATACTGATAATTTACGAACAAAAACTTCTCCCCAGCCTATTCCCTCAATGAAAACTATATTATCTACCAATTCTCAACAGTCGCCAAGAGAACCATCTACATTATTAAAAACTGCGTCTGTAGATTCTTCCCTGACAGTAAAATCTCCCCCTAAACAGAAACAGTCAATTAATGCAACAAAAAGTAAAAATATCACCAATGTCAACAGACCTGAACAAATAAAAGAAACCAAGTCAGCTAAAAAAAGCGCGTCTTACTGCATTAAAGAAAAAGAAAAATTTGAGAAATAATCCTATATCAAAAGAGGATTTTTTTAAAAACACGGAAAAAGAAACAATTGGTTTACAAAATGTTGATTCGTTGTTTAACATTCATCCTTCAGATGAGGATCTCGTGTCCTCAGTTAGTGAGACGGATTCCCCACCACCTTCTCCAAAAAGTTCTTAAGTTTGTTGTTCATTTGTGTTCCTTTTTTTTTGCATGGCCAACTTTGTTTCTTGGAATTGCCGCGGTATTAAAAACAAATTTTCTGACCTTAAGGGTATAATCAATTCTCACCAACCTTCCATCATCGCCCTTCAAGAAACCTATTTAAAACCTGAAGATACAATTTCATTGAAGCATTACAATCTTTTGCATAAAAATGGTATAGGGAATGGAATTTCGGGTGGAGTAGCTTTACTTATTTCCAACTCCTTCCCTTCATCACCATTAACTTTGAATACTTCTTTGCAAGCAATAGCAGTTCAAATCCACACTCATTCATTGATAACAGTCTGCAGTCTCTACCTACCACCAAATACACCTATAGATATATAATTAATTTCTGGAAATTTAATAAAATTCTTTCTTTATTAAGGTATTAATTAAAAATTTTTGTAGGGTATTGTGGATTTTACTGATGTAGAATTGCAGCAGTCGGATGTAGTACCGACAGAAGAGGAGTGTTTGGGAGATGAGGTGCTGCATCTAGATACAATGATGCCAGAGCTCTCCAACGTGCCTGCATCTACACCAGCAGAAACTCCTCGACCCTCCTCCATTAAAAGAAGGAGACAACAGGAAGATCCTGGAATAGAGGAAGCTTTTAGAATCTTAAAAGAGGCGAATAAAAATATGTAAGAATCTTCAAAAGAAGAAGATATGTTAGATTTTTATGGACGATACGTTGTATCAAAGATGAAAAAAATACAGTGCACCGACACAATTGGTAGTCGAGCATGAAATCAACAAGATTTTGTATCAGGCCGACATGGCCCCACAGAATTTATACCATCCCAGAATGAAATGCACTAATAAAATATTACTTTCCTTTGAATAAATTTGTACTATCTTTCACTTCATATACTTACGTTAGTTTTAAAGAAAAATAAAACCTATATATTTATATATTAATTTACAATTTACCTCATTGTTTTCTGTGTAATAACGAGCTTATATATAAACTTTATTTTAGCTTATTACAGATATCGATATATTGCATTCTGTATTGCTGTAAACAGAACCTAAATTTATCTCTGGAAACTTAAACATATCCATTGTAATAACAGAATTAGGGTATTAATATATTACTGATAAAATAATTATTTAAAACTTTACATTATCTGTGGAAATGACCTTATGTGACAATACTACCTCTTTTTTAATTAATTTTAATTCATTCAACACTTAATTTATGTATAATATCCTCAGATACAAACTAATAGGTATATTAATTTAAAAAAAAAATCATACTATTTCCTTTAATTTTACCTTAATATAGCTGTACATTTTTAAAGTTTAAAAATTAACTGAATGCTTATAAAATGAAAAATAAGAAGAAAATCTGAAGTTAAAATATTTGTTGTATAATTTGAGTTTATTTTGAAATTTGTAACTATAATACATAGATTACATTTAAAATATGTATATGGCACGATTCAATGGTTAATTTTCTCACTAAAAATAAAACAATTTGTTAATCCTTATATAATGTCTAACTTTTAAAAGCATATGGGATACAGAACTGATGGTCCATGTAAAACTTTGATTTAAAAAAAAGAGAAAATTCATATTCAGTTTTTTAGCTGCATTGAATATAAATAATATATCTTTTTAATTGTGTAGAGCAATTTTTTCCAAATAACAATTTTTTTAATCCAGAAAAGAACACAAGCATCACTGAAATTTACTTCACCAGTCAAGAATAACATGGCTTAATTGTCAGTTAGACACATGGTTTTAATTTTTTTCCCCAGCACTACAGGCTTGTCATCTCTGTACCAAAATATGAAACATTTAAAAACAAATATAAAATAAATAATAGGGGGTGGTCCATTGCACCCTAGTCTCCCCTATAAATTTCATTTAAATCATAAATTTTTGGTTTTCAAAACTTGAAAGAACCTCAAAAAATTTTCTTATTGCATATTAATTTTTTAAAGGTATCTTTATGAATCTGTATTATACTAGATTATAAAAATCAAACAAATATAGAGAATAATAACATAATAAGAGAAATTTTATTCAATCAAATTTATAATAAAATATTAGAGCTTTACACTTTTTAAAACTCGTTAAAAACAAAACTCGTTACTAAATAATTTTTGTGCTGAACAATTTAAGGTAAAGCTGCTAAAAAAATATACTAAAAATAAACTATACATGCATATTTACAGTGAACAAAATATTTACAAGTGTTTATTCTGCCAATGCACACTTGAAATATTTTGCAAATGTTTCTCTGACTGCCTTCGCTTGGTCTTTGGCTCTTCGTGGCACATTTTGAAGAGACAGTAAGGAACCATTCCCATGTTTCCTCCACAGGCGTGGAACAATTTCCCCATTAACATCATCGTCGAATGTGCCTAGAGGACAGTAAGAGCTGTTTGACGATTCAGAGGCTCGTAAGACATTATGGAGCAATGTGACAATGGCTGCCTTCTCTGGATGGAGAAGCATTGGTTTGCGTAGAATACGAAAGGTTGAAGAGCAAATTCCAAAGACATTTTCAACTACTCTTCGTGCCCTACTCAAGCGATAATTGAAGATTCTTTTTTGTACCTCATTGGACTGATGGGAATAAGGTTTCATGATATTTTCAGTAAGTGCAAATGCATCATCTGTCACTATAATATATGGTGCCAGGAAATTTGAATTCTGGAGAGATGCTATAGGAGGTAATCCTAATTCCTTTGAATTTAGAAGTGTGTACAATTTTGTGTGTTTAAATACACCACCATCAGAAATCCTACCCTGGCAGCCAATATCAACAAAGAGAAAATTATAGTTTGCATCAACTAATGCTAATAGCAGAATGCTAAAAAATCCCTTGTAATTAATGAAGTCATTGACAGAGTTTGGTGGACATTCAATTTCTACATGCTTTCCATCCATTGCTCCTATACAATGTGGAAATTGCCAACTTCTTGCAAAATTAGCAGCAACAGCAGTCCATTCTTGTGGGGTAGATGGCAGCTAAAAGATAGTTTGATGATGAATAAAAATATGCATATAATACACATTAAAAATGAAATAGAACTAGTACATCTAAGCCAAAATTAATAATTAAAAAAAAGATGATGTTGCTTTTTGTGAATTCTGTTTACATTCATAATTTAAGCATAAAAGGTCACCTGTCTGGACTGAAATAAGAATTTTTATATGCTTCATATTTCGTAATTAAAGATAATGTTTATTGCTTTTCCAGAATAAAGCTATTTAGCTAAACTATTTAATTCATAATATACTAACAGAAATTTGTGAGTAGTTTGAAAGACAAATATTTTTACTTTGATATAACAAAATTAATATACTAATATCAAAGTGGCCAAATATCACTAATTGACTGCAAACCACTTGAAAATGCTTATTATTATTTTTTTTTACCACAACACGGAGTGTAAAGACACGTTTTTTTACAGATGTTAATATGTATAAAATCACATTTTTTTTACGTGTGTGGGGCAGACGACAAATAAATGCACAAAACAAGATGCAAACTTAACTACAATGTCAGAAAACACATAAAATATTTTAAGTTTACTCGTTGTAGTAAAGAAATTTGCTCACCTATATATAACTTTTGAGAACTTGAATCAGTGCTCTGCATACATCCAACACTATGGAAGAGATTGACTGTTTGGAAACACCGGTCAGATAATCCAAACTGCTGAAGGAGTCTTCAGTCGCTAAAAAACGTAAAGTTATGGCCAATCTTTCTGCAACAGGAATTGCTAACCGAAATTTTGTATCTTTTTTGGCCACTTTAGGAGCGATCAGCCGAATTAATTTTTCGAAGTCCGCTGAAGACATCCTGACAAAATTTTTAAATTGCCCTGACGACTCTTGGAATCGTAGATCATTTAATAATGCACTGACATTCCGCCTTTCTTGCAATCTTGTAATCCACCAGCGTCTTTCTCTTCTTTTCTTTTTCTTTAAAATCTGATTCGTCACAATAAAAAAGGCAGCTGCAACAATTTGCATTTCATTTTGCTGGGAAGCCATGTTTTGTTTATCGAATACACTGAGCGAAGACGCACGACAAGCACATGTACAAGCGAGCGATGCGAGATCCTAGGTGGCGCTGCTCACGCACGCATGCTACGAGAACTCAAGCACGCACGTTCGTTGCTAATCAGCGCACGAGTATTCAAGTCTGGAAGCGGCTTTAGATCATTACGAAATATAACCTTTATAAAGGGATACCTCCTCGAAAAAAACCCTTGGCCAATGAAGTTACTAAAACATGAAATTAGCTAAAAAATTATTCAACTGAAACTTAATCCACTCCATGTTTCATCCAATTAATGCAGCTGACTTAAAAAGTCGCCAAACTTTCTTGATTCTATTTCTCAATAAATTTTAATTACTTTTAAAGGTAAATTTAACATATTTCGAATCATCTAAGATAGAGAGTTATAGTTAATATAGAGAAAAAATGGGGGAAACAGATGCTGTTACCTTCTTGATGTTCACTTTCGCTGTTTCTTGTTTGGACGCCCCTCCTCCTCATCATCATGTACAGTACATTTTTGCCTGGTGCAGTTACATTTTCGCCTGGAGCAACTACAATGTTGTCTGCACGGACCGCCTGGGATGCCTCGACTTGAGGACAAAATATGTCCATGCTTGATCCCATGACAGCCGGGACACAATTGTCTTTGATTAATTCCAATCAAAGCAGCATTTTCTCTGTATAGATTTCGTCCTTGGAATTTTATTTGGTCTTTCCCCACCATGTGATATTTTAGACATATTTTACATCTGATACATTTTAAAACTTGCATTTTTTGTCTCTTTTCATCGTTCATCTATCCATTTTTGGCAACATGATTTTATCTTTCCATATGCAACTCGGAATTTCAAATTTATTTTAGAATTTTATCTACCTCTTTTAATATAACACCATATAATTTATTACCGTGATCCTGCCTATCTACCATACGTTTGGCGCAGTTTAGCCAAAAATGGCTCTTGCGCCATTAAACCCCAACCAACCAACCAATCAAAGCAGAACTAGTGTATCTGTAGATTAAAAAAGCATCTTCTACAAATGCCTATTTTTCTTGTATCAGAAATTATAGTAGTATCCCTCATCATATTCAGACTGGGACGGTACTGGATCTCATCATTACAAGAATAAATGTGCATGGGTTATAGTTATGGGCTCATTCAGCTTGCATCAGAGCAAATAGTAATTTCCCTCATTCTACTTCAGACTGGGATGGTACTGTATCTCATTAAAAGAACAAAGGAAAATTGACAAAGCTTTGGAATCACTGTACTGCTTTAGGAGACACCAGAATAAGATTAGAGCATGCAACCATAGCACATTTTATCTAGCTTAGCTTTTCCCTTTGCTAAGACTCAAGTCTTCGGAAGTCTACGGATATGCAAATAACTTGGCATCACGTTTTTAAAAAAAATCTTTGTATTGTTTCATTTTTAACATACAAATATTTCCAGAAGTTCTGTTTGACACTATTCAAACTATTACCCATGAAATGCTGTATAATTATATAACGAAGAATTACTTAAATAAGATATATTTCCGAAAAATACTGTATTCAGATTGCAGTTATCACTAGGAAAAATTAAGATATATTTAAAAAGAAAATCTCAAATGGATAATTGTCTATATGTTTATGACTCATCACAACATACAATATTACTTACTCCTAACAAGGTTAAGTGGATATTAAAAAGTTTTTCGTTTCTCGCTTATTCTCTCTTTGGCAGCAGAAATGGGATCTTTTAACCAATAACAAACTGCATTCCGTCAAACTCTCCATTGGTTTGTGGCCCATTTTGCCTATACGACAGGTTGATGTTAAACTGACTCGCCTCCGTATAGGGCATACTCGCTTCGCACACAAGCACCTCATTTTTGGCGAAAGGGCACCAGTTTGTCCCACGTGTCATCAGAATTTTATTGTTCATCACATTTGAATTGAATGTCCATCTTTTAAATCTCATCGTGTTGACCATTTCCATTCATCGTTTGTTACCTTTCAAGACTTGGTGGGTGAAAAACACCACCCAAACATTTTTAACTTTTTAAAGACGATTGGGTTTTTTATGAGCATTTAGACCTTTTAACTTGGTTTTTTGCCTTTTTACATCCGAATCATTTCGAGCAATTTTCTTTTCACATTTTTATTGATTTTTACAATTGTAGTACCACTGTGTTGAATTTTACCATTTGTTTGGCCAAAAATGGCTCTTGCGTCATTAAACTCCAACTAACCAACCTAACAAGATTAAAATTAAGTCGCTTCCAGACTTGAACACGCATGCGACGAGGCGAGGCGCACGCATGTTTCTACTCGAGTGTGTAAGCATATCGTGCCAAGGATTCAATATGAATCTAATTGAACGGCAGCTTCAGAGAGCTGTGAACAAACTCATAGCTTGGTGTGATCAAAATGGACACACGATTTCTCCAGAAAAAAGTCGCTGTGTCCACTTTAGTCGAAAACGCTGTGTCTACTTTTGTGCCTGCGTCCTGAACCTGCTATCGAAATTCGAGACGCCAATATTCCTGTCGTTGAAGGAAAAAGAAAATCTCAAATGGATAATTGTCTATATGCTTATGACTCATCACAACATACAATATTACTTACTCCTAACAAGGTTCAAATTAGATCATTACGAAATATAACCTTCTATCCTTCCACTCCAATTTCGCTGCGGCTAAGTGCATGGGCATTTAAATGTTTTTTTCCAGCTTTGTACTTTATACTGAAATGGCTGCAAAGCCAATGACCATCTCATCAGACGTGGATTAGTTCCAGCGTTCGTTTTTAGCCATACTAAAGGATTATGGTCGGTCTCGATGGTGAAATTCTGACCGTCCAAATAATACTTTAGTTTTTTAATGGCATAAATTATTGGCGCGCATTCTTTCTCCGTTGAGCCATATTTACGTTGTGCGTCTGTAAATTTTTTGCTCAAATATAATACAGGATGTTCTTCATTTTTTCATCGCGCTGAGAAATTACGATGCCTATCCCAACATCCGAGGCGTCCGTCTGTATGATAAATTCCTTTTTGTAATCGGGAACGTTCAGAACTGGCATTTCTGTTAAACGTTTTTTTAATTCAGTAAACGCCTGATCACATTCTTTGGTCCAACTTACCCTTTCTTTCTTAATTTTACCTTTGAGTACATGAGTCAGCAGGGCTGCAATTAAAGAAAAGTTTTCACATAATGCGCGCAATAACCAGCGAGTCCCAGGAATGTTCGAATTTGTGTTTTTGTCGTCGGGGTGGGAAAATCCATAACCGTCTTAATCTTTGCCTCGGCAGGTGACCTCACTCCTCCCCCTACAATATGGCCTAAATATTTAGTGTGGTTTTGTGCAAATTTACATTTCAAAGGTTTAATGGTAAGTTGAGCATCCCCTATTCTCTTTAAAACTTTGTCCACATGTTTCAGGTGGTCTTCCCAATTGTCCGAATAAATAAATCGCTATGTCATCCAAGTATGGAACTGCGAAAGCGTCACAGTTTTCAAAGACTTGGGACATCAATTTACTAAAGAAGTAAGGCGCGTTTACGAGCCCGAAAGGCATTCTTAAAGGAATATATGTTCCAAAGCTGGTGACAAAGGCTGAGTAGCGTCGTGCACGCTCGCTCAGAGGAATCTGCCAAAACCCTTTAGCTAAATCGATCACCGTGATGTACTTCGCGGCGGCCACCCTTTCAACGTGCTCTTCTATGTTCGGTAGAGGAAAAAATTGTGTGCGTACGTCCGCATTTAAAAGACGATAGTCCATAGAAGGGCGCGGTTCTTTCCCGACTGCTTTTACCAATATCATGGGCGACGCATAATCTGACTGACCATTTTCGATTATGTTGAGATCTAGCATTCGTTTGATTTCGCATTTCAAAATCTCGTTTTGTCGTTGAGATGTACGGTACGGTTTTGATCGAATGAGTTTGTTACTAATTAATTCGAAATCATGCTCAACCAGATGAGTTTTTCCGAGATAAGTCCCCGACCCGAAATTTACGCTTGACCGCGTTCTTATCGTACCACACTTTCCGTTTGTCTCGGACTTCCGTCATTTTCGTTATCGCCAACTCCTGACATCGCCTCATCCGATTTATTAATTCAAAGACATATTCCGTGACGGTAGAATCCTCTTCTTGGGGTTTGACCCAATGTTCGTACAACAAAACTTCAGGAGTACGCAAATTTTTCCCGTGGACAAGTTCCGCGGGACTAAACCCAGTACTCTCATGTTTAATGGTTCGCAGGGCTAGCAAAGTTGCTGGGGAGTCTTGTTTCGACTCTAAACACAACACCTTCAATATTCGTTTGACTGTTCGATGGAAGCGCTCCACTGGGTTTGATTGAGGATGATGCACAGAGCTATGTGTCACCTTTACACCGAATCGATCAAAAAATTCTGTGGTTAAAAAACTGGTAAAGGACGTCCCCAAATCGCACGTGGGAAACCCATCCTACTAAAAATCTCTAATAACGCATCTGTTACGGAAACAGAGCTGATATCCGCGACCGGTATGGCATCGGGATATTTTGATGACATGCATATGGCAGTTAACAAGTAACTATTCCCTTTCGACGATGTCGGCAAACAGCCTACTGCGTCTATGTTAATTTTAGAAAAAACTTCCGTAATAATGGGCACAAGTTTCAGCGGAGCCTTAAACTTGTCTTGGCTTTCCCCCATCCGTTGACACGGGTCGCAAGACCTACCATAGTCTTCTATTTCTTTTATACAGTTCGGCCAAAAATGTTTTAGCAAACGATCCTTAGTTTTTCTTATACCGAGGCGGGACGAAGTTCTCTTGTGACACAAAGCCAAAATTTTGTCAGATACACCTTAGGAATAATCACTCGAAAACTAACGTTTCCAAAGTGATCTTTAGATTTCTTAAAAAGGTTTCCTCTTTCATCTGATAGTCCGAATTCTCCCTCTCTGCTTGGAGGACGAAGCCTGCAGGGCCGTACAATCTCTTTGTGCTTTCTGAAGCTCGTCTTGTTCTTGAATTGGATGGCTATGAGTTTTAGTGCCTAAGACACTTTTACTCAGAATGAATGCCAAGAGATTTAGAGGAACATAGACGTCAGCAATGGTAAATCAGATGGGAAACGTGTTAAAACCTGTCAGGCAAATGAGGGTAATGGACAGGGAAATGGAATGCAGAAGCAACGATGGGAGAATAAGAGTATGATGCAGCGGGGCAAGGTAGCATGAGCGAACTATGGAGGCTTAAGAGGGGTGGACCATTTTGTAGTGGCATAAGGAAAGGCATATTTTCCATTGTTATGGGTATAATTGAGTTGGTCCAGGATAGTAGGGTTGGTGTGGTTTACAAGTTTTTGGAAGAAGTTTCTGGAGATTTCTTTAATAAATTCATCTATAGTTTGAATCTTCAGATCGTTGTGGATGACACTGTTTCTAACGTACCAGGGAGCATTGACTATGATTCTAAGGATTTTGTTTTAGAGAATTTGTGCTTTTTTACGGTTGGAAAATACTGCGAGGCCCCAAATTTGCGCTGCATACGTGAGGATAGGTCTGAGAACTTGTTTGAAAAGTAGCAACTTGTTTTCTAGTGTAAGAGGAGATCTTCTTCCAATAAGTGGGATGAGCAGGTGAACTTTGGCCCAGAACTTCTCTGTGTTGTATTTAAGATGGCTTCTGAAGGTGAGCTTGTCGTCTAGGATTAGCCCAAGTTACTTGACCTCTTTGTCCCAAGTGAGATCTTCATCAAAGAACGAGAGAGTTTTTAGTTCTTTCCTGGATGTACCTTTACGGAACATGACTGCATGGGTTTTTTCTGTGTTGATGGCAACACGCCAAAGCGCGCACCATTTCTCAATGTTATTTAGACCTTTCTGAAGTGTGTGGATGACATAATTTATGGTGCTACCTTGGGCTAAGATGGCAGTATCATCCGCAAAGAAGTAATTCATGATTTGGTTGGTCTTGGGGAAATCGGAGGTGTAGATTGTATAGAGTAGTGGACTAAGGATGCTTCCCTGTGGAATTCCGGCTTTTATACTTCCAATATCGGAGAACGTATGATTGAGCTTGACCCGGAAGGTCCTGTTTCTAAGGTAGTTTATAAGGATGACTATGAGGTAGTTAGGAATTTTGAACTGGATGAGCTTGTAGATCAGACCATTATGCCACATTCGGTCAAATGCTTTGCGGACATCAAGGAATACTCCTCTAGTGTAGAATTTGTGGTTAAAACCCTGGGTGACGGTGTTTGTTACCCTAAGCAATTTATGAGTGCAGCCATGGCCTGCCCTAAACCGTACTGTTTGTTTGGTATGATGTTAAGATCATGACATTCTTCTTTTAATCTTGAGAGGATAATTTTTTCGAAGATTTTGCCAATGTTGCTAATATTCTGAAGCTCGTTACTACTAATCCCAACCATCTCCCTGTCTTCCTTCTCCGCGAGGAGCAAGTTCGGAACAGTCAACTCCTCCCCAACAACAGCCGCGGGCTCCTCTGCGTTAACAACTTTCCCTTCCTTTTCTCGACTCAGCGAGGGGTCGGTTTTACGAGTCTGACTTCGCTTCATGACCGCAATCACATTCGGCTTCCGTTTAGCCTCGAGGATCAGCTGATGCGTTTTATTGCTCAACAAGTACCAGCCACTATCTAACAGCGCATCAATCACGGCGGCTTTAGTGACAATGTGTCCAAACTGAGGGCTTTGAAGCTCTACTTTATCTAGCGGTAAACGTTTATAGTTTAGATCTAAAGGTTGTTTAACCCAAACGGTTTCTCCAGTAAAATTTTATGGGCGAATATGATTTCTACTCACAATATCTATACAGGGTTCGCACAGCACTTAAAAAGTTCTTAAGAACTCCTTATTTTTAGATGGTTCTTAGAAAAGAGCTCTTAAAGCCCTTATCACTCACCAAAAGTTCTTAATTTTTTCATCCGTCGAAAAAAAATTTCACAATATTTTTAAGTTGCCAAATCAAGCATAATGTGCCAAGTATGGTAACCAATTCACGTATTTGGCGAGAATGCCTTTTAGATAGCGCATAATGCAATATAGCAAGGTTTGCCAACTATTGTCGGGCCAATAAGACCACGCCTACTAACGCGGGCTGAGGGAATTTATTGCCTTTGGATAATGGACTAATAGTTGCTAACTGCATGACGTTGCCCGTATTTTTCGTACTTTTGTGAAAAGGGTTGCAATTTTTTACCAAATGGGCGTCGTTGCTTCTTAAGCCTTTTTTCAGATGAATGTATCTATCTATGGTAGTTTTAATGCACTTGATTCTGATTTATTAAAACTTTAGTTTTGGCAATTAAAAAATGCCAGGTGGAAAATGCGTATTCAATCCTTTGTGGTTGAGTAAACAGAATTATAAAACGTGGCTTTCTTCTACTAATGATAAGCATAAAGCGAAATGCAGTCTATGCATCAAGGAGATTGACATCGGAAGAGTGGGTGAATATGCTGTTAAAGCTCATATGCAGAGTAAGTTTTATTATTATTATTTTTTCGTTGTGCAGTACAAAGTCTCTACTTCGGTCACCCAAAGTACGGATTTGTCCAAAGTCAGGGCTATCCGGCGGCAATATGTATAAATGGAACGAAGTAAAAAAAATCGTGAAAAGAAGGAAAACATCAGAACGGCATTTTAAATAATGTTTTCTTTTATTGTTCTTTTTTATCAGCTATCAATAATCGAAAAGGCAGGCATTCCTGAAGTGCTTCCTCTAGCGCTTGTTTTTGAAAATTGAAGTAGTTTAAATAAAGGTGATATGTTGTAAAAAAGGGTTATATTTAAATACAGATATTATAAAAATAATAATTTAGAAGTAAAATATTTAAAAGAAATGTGAAATAAGTATGGTGTGTAAAGGGTTACATAGCAGCAGTTAAGCCTCTTTCTTTAAGTAATAAAAATATGCATTTAACTTAAAAGGCAGTCTTAAAATACGAAACTTCCTCTTTTAATTTGTATCTTTAAAGAACACTACAAAAACAAAGGAAATAAAGAAACAAACGAAATTTGCCGATAAGCAATAACTGCTCCTAAGTTCATCGGTAAAATCCGGAGCTCAAATCGAAAGTCCCGGGGATTCCGAACTTTAGACTTTGTACCATATACATTTGAAATGCTAATTAAACTGTGAGAAAAAAACATTGCATTTAGTCAAGTGTTAAAAAAAATTATTTCCAAGAGTAATGTTTTTACATTAATCTAGGGGATTAGTTTATTTCGCGGACATTCATTGTAAATTTGGCACGAAATCTGAATTTGCTGTTTTACATTATTATATTCATAAATTTATATTTTTTATCATTTAAAATTGCAGTTCTTTTAAAAATAATATTGCCTTGAATTTCAAACATAAGTTTAATTATACTAGGGGGCTCTGCCCCCTGCGCGCCAACCCCCAGGAGGATTGTACTGGAATCCTCCGGGGTTCACTTCGCTCACTACAATGAAGACACTGGGTGTCCTAGCACAGTTGTTATAAAATCTTTATATATATATAACACCCCTGCTCGCTGCGCTCACCAACACCCAAGAATCACTTGATTCTTTCGGGATCACTATGTGAAAACAGCTCGCTTGCTGTTATTGTTTGTATTGGGAAATTATAAGTACATTAATTACTAAAATTAAATTATTTGAAATTGCATGAACTCCTAAAATTCAGTTTTCACCAGTTTCTACAATTAAAATCTTCTGATAGCACAGGTATATATGTAAATGTTAGAAAGAAATTTGAAAGGTAATATTTATAATCCAAAGATGATTAAAAATCAAAATTATTTTCATCAATCAGAAATTTAAAACTTCTTGGCATACACTTCTGAGTATTTATTTCAACATAACTTCATTCCACTAAAATTTTAAGTTTAAAACTGATAAGATAGCCTTTTCCAAATCTTCAAAATAAATTTTTTTAAATTGCTTTTTCCACCAAAATTTCAAATATGCCCTCTATACAATGAAATGTAATTCAGAAAAGCTTTCCCACATGTATGCATGCTTATTCTAATAATTATTGAGTCAAGAAAGATAGTGTTTTTCTCAGTGTAGTCATTTATGTTTTAAATCTCAGAAAATTCTTGATCGTCTCTTGTGGCAGAAAGATGTAACCCTTCTTGCAACATTTTAGTTCAAAAAGGACATTTTAAAGAAAATAGTGGCTTGAAACATATTCATATTAAGTATTGAAAATTAAAACCCATAATAATTATTTACCCTTAGCATTTTATTATTGAATAGCTACCCTTTTTCAAATGTCGTTCTTTCCTTCAAAATCTTAAACATACACTTTTTCAGGGTTCTTACTGATTTTTTAAATTAAAAATCAAGGAGTTTTCAAGGAGTATTTTCAAAATTTTCAAGGAGTCAATATTTGATCATGAAAAAAGGTTCCCTTTTTAAAGTACACAAAAAAATATATTAAGAGTATTTAAAATATTGCTAATAACTCAAATAAATGGGGTAATATTTATCTCTTTTATAAGGTTTTACTAAGCTGTTTTATCCAAGAATGCCATGTTAAATATATTTATATGAAAGTAGAGTGGTGCCGCTTAGACACCTTATGTAGTGCACAGTGATCCAGTATTTAAATTATAGAGGTGCAAAGAGACATGGATTTAGATATTAGAAACTTTTTTTTTTGGCATTTTCATTACTTATAAAATAATATATAAAGAAAATAAAATTAACAAAATTTCTTGATTATTAAAATTAATTTAGCTGAGATAGATTAATAGTATCTATTTTCCTTCAACTCCACCATCACTTTATATGTCCTTTACAACAAACCATACGTTACAATTTAAAGAAATACAGTTAATTTTTCGAAATAATCCAAGAAAAATAACATTCTCCATTTGCACTATTCTTTTGTTTTGGTTATTACTGATTGGCACTTGAAACTAATTATTAAATTTTGGATACTGCTAGCAGATGAACATCAAATCATGGAAAGAGCAACGAAAATACAGGGTAATTGATATGGCAGCGATTTAGAATCCTATTCATCGGTGAAATGTAGTACACATTTTGTAGAAGAAATGTTAAAAATTGAAAATCAAGGGGGGGAGTTTATAAGGAGTAAAACCCAAATTCAAGGAGTTTCCATAGTGCTTGAAAATGAAAATCGTTTTCAAGGAGCGTACGAACCCTGTTTTTTAAACAAAATGTTGCCTCTGCACATGTAAACACACTCCCTCCAATTATTATTAAGTGAGGGAAGTTATACTATTTTTCTCTGGATAGATGGAACTCGGAACATTTGAGCTGTCGAGAGATGAATAAACCAATTTTTCAAAAACTTTTAGCTGAAAAGGACATTCAGTATTAAGCACACATTCATTCATTTGTCTAATCCAAACTGTGCTATTAAAATGCTACTATTAAATGACTTAACGCACTCAAAGCTATCGCAGCCAATTCATGGGGTGCAAGAACCGCTCACTTATTACAAATAGTTAACGCAACTATACGTAGCAAATTAGAATATGGTTGCCACATATTCATTTCATCTAGGAAAAGCAAACTATCTCGCTCGATAGTTAAAATTTCCCATATGATTTTTTTTAAACTTTAATATTTTGCTTTATAATGAGGACAACACATTATAAAGTAAACTGGATACATATTTTTATTAGCTTACATTCTATTATGTCTATAATTACTATTGAGTCAACCTGGAGTTGAGTGTGCGTACTCACTTCTTTTCCCTTAAGCTCGCCAAGAGAGAGTGTGCCAGAACATTTGTTTTTGGGTGCGAGTTTAAAATTTTTTCAGCGTCGTTTGCGCATGCACAGACAGTGATTTGTTTACCGATCTTGAGCCAAAGAAAATTGGTGAGAAAATAATATGCATTTTAACCCCAGGTTTACCTACTATTGAATTTTTAAAGATACTATGGTATTCTTGTTAAGAAATATGGCTTCAATGATTAAATTATATTTTTACATTTTAAGATAATGTAAATATATTGTACAGAAACATAAAAAATAAACGTACTAAAATAATATATACCTATAATTGCTTTAATTAAGTTTGATATCAAAAATATAAGTATGGTATCTTTTAATGCTGTTGGTATTATATCATTGTTATTGGGAACAATAATACTTCTTTCACTGTTATTTTTTAATTATGCTCTTAAATTTGTTTTTCATTTCTCCATTTGAAAAAAGGCCGAAATTTGGAGCATATGAGAAGCAGCCTCTACATTCGAAAAATCAGCGTCTGTCTGGTGTTAATTGTATAGGACAGATTTTTATGTTGTAAAAACTTTCCTATATGATTCATTTCCCTGACTTACATACCATGTTACAGACTAATTAAAACAGTAAGTATTTTTAATTGAATTTGATTTTTATGTCATTGCTTATTTCAGGGTTCCAGTGTAGTTCATTTTCCGTTGTTTAATGTGTTTATAATCTATTTAAAGTATGAATGTGCACTTGGTAAATAAACAAAGATACAAATAGAAAAAAATATATATATGTATTACAAATCTGAATCAAAACTGCCCTTATAAGTTCCCTTAATGGCACTTTCCTTCAAAACATTCAATTTTTCAGCCATGATTTTCATTTTTAAATCGTGTTGTTCTTGTTTGATTTTCATATTCATTACGTGTTCCTCCTGACGTATGGCCATTGACTCCTCATGTTCTTCCCTTTTTTGTTCCATTTCCATATTGTTTTTTAGTTTTAACTGATCTGCCGAAACCTTTCTTTCTTCGGCAATGGCCATTGCCGCCACTGTTGTACATGGAGTTCGTCTCTTCCTTTTTATTTTCCATCTGGAAATCGGTGTTTTCTTGCCTGCTTGCGTTTCACTTGAAAAATCGGCATCTGAGGGGCCTGGCTGTTCAGTTGCCTGAAATTTAAAAGAAATATTAATTCGTGAATTCAATTTTGTATATAAGAAATTCATTGCATTCTTCATTAAAGAATCTTTTTTAAAAAAAGTTTTTTATTTAAAAAATAAGACTTGTGTAATTCAAATTAAATAATGATAACTAAAACATATATTAAATATTAACTTAGCAGCATTGACAGTGACATAATCTTTACCATGCCACATTTGTCATTAAATGCAATTGTTTGGAATGCTTGATTTTAGGTAAATCATGATCAGATTTATGTTTCTCAAACTTCTGAAAAATTGCAAAGAGAAGGTCTTTATATAGATTTTTTACATTGAAATATTAGTATGATGTTATTGCTTTCTCGTAGTTCACATAAACACGTTAAAGCTGTTACATATAATTCTTCGTTACATATTCAGTTTATCCAAGAAATATTCGTTTCATTACCAAGGACATATAACATTTAATAGATACTTATTCAATTTAGAGAAATACATATAACCGACTTTTGATAATAAAAAAAATTACATAGTACACAAATTATTTCAAGGAACACGGGGATAACCTTTTGCAATTAATTTTGTTCGGATAAACAAGGAAATCGAAAAATTCAGTCTAATTTATATTATATTTTGTAAAGGCCATATTTTTTTTAAAGTCTTAATTATCAGGCATTCTATTAAAAATGCTGAAACTAATTTAATAATCTTCTCACAATAAATAATGAGTTAAGTGATCATGTTGATTATTTACATCTTCTGGGGGGTTAATTGACTCCTCTGATCTCCATCCTCCTGACTCCTCCATCACATCTGAAAATTAAAGAATGTAAAATAAATAATTTTTTGGATGGGGAAAAATTACAGTAAAGTAGATGCTTCACTTTTGGCCAGATTGGATCTGTTTATAAACCAGTAATTTCAAATTAGGGTGACCTGGGGTATTTCCTGAGCAAAAAATGCTAACATCCATTTTGTGAGAAAACTGTTTAAGGTTGAATTTTAATTTTTGGTGAAAGTTTGACTTCTGAGATGAGTCCTATGCAGCCTTCTTTTCTTTGAAAACTAAAATGGAATTTAAAACATTTTAAATTTTCAGTGATCAGGAATTACCCCTGCATCGGGGTAATTCCTGATCGCCTAGTTTTTTTTTAGTGAGGAGGTATTTTAATAATGGTTATACAACAGTAATTAACAAATAATACATTAGATCAAATAAATAAACCAGCAAAACATATTTAAGCAGCTGATAAGATGATTTATTTGAAAAAAAGCAACAAAAGTTAACACTTTAAGTTTTCCAAAAATCTTTGTAAAATTTTTTAACATTTATATGCACTGTTTATTGCTGCATAATCAACAGTGAATGCGTCAGTTCCATTTAAGGATATAGGAAAATAAATATATTTGACATTTATTTTTTCAATTCTGTCACGTTTGGCATCTTTTGAGAATAATGGGCTTTTTTGTCGTAGATTATGCCTATGCATAAATGAAATCATCCAATCTTCCCCTCACATATTATCTTTGAAGCATCAGTATTTTTGTAAGTGCACAGCTAATTCATATTTGTATCTTCTTTATTTTTAATTACGAAATCAGAAACAGTTATTTTAATTTCTTTCTATTCCCCATCTTGCCACACTCTAGCCAAGCAGCCAACTCATTCTCATGTTCTGCAGGAATATAGGAAACAGCTCCCATATGTTTTACTACTGTGATGGATTCTGTAACTTCATTAAGTGAGAGTGTAAAGTTGAGAACGGAATTTCAACAACTACAGCAGCAGCTCTCACACTGAAATTTTCAATCTTTTAAACAGCTTCATTAATTTTGACTTCTAGAAACCTAATATCTTTTTAAGTTTATATTTTCTCACCATATTTATCAGTCTAATTTAATAAGCTTTAAAATTATCACTTAAAAAATTTTGCAAACACAGAATCAATAGGGTGACCAGGGGTAATTATAGGTCATGCTCTTTCTGGGGTAATTATGGGTCACCTAGTTTTTTTATCCCTATGGTATCTACTAGACAAATTCTAATGGTGGATAGACTCTCTTATTAGTCTACTTTATTATGTATAATATATTTTTATTTTAACTTAGCTGCATAGTACGAGCTGAGCTGGATTTAAAGGTACTGGAATTTTTCCTGTTGATCGCTCCAAATACCCAGTGGAAAGATTGTGTAGCAGGATGCTTACTTCATATAATACACAAAACTCGTCAACAAAAAGAGATAGGTCTATAGCCACATCCAACAATTCTGATGCAATAGCTACATCCAACAATCTGCAGCACAATTCTAATCAACGACGTAGTAATATGCAAATTCTAGATTCGGTCGAAGATGGTGCACCAACATTTGAGGATATATGAAGCAGGCGGTTGCGACAGACACCATCTGTACAGAAATCCGAAACAAGAAGAAAAATTAACACTAACTCGGCTGTTATTACCAGTAAGGATATTCTGGATCTAGTAGCAGAAGAAACAAGTGTTTTAGATAATCCCAAACAGGTGTATAATACTAATGAAACTTCAAATTTTTTTTATTTCATAAAGTCATGCTTTAAATATTTGCATATAACTTCACCACCTCCCCCCATTAAAAAAATTATGCAAGTATATCCAACATTTCCTACCAACCAAATTAAATGTTTATTTTCTGCATTCCTGTCTCTTAAACTGCAACTTTCAGCTAAAATCAACCTATGTATATTTTATTTTAAGTTTTTACAAATTCAACAAAAAATGATATATAATTATGAAAATGTAATAAAATACATACTGCATAAAAATGCTTTATATTTGCTTAATATTCATTAAAATGTCTGTTATATAGTATATTAATGTGACCAAAACTGGTACAAATTGGGATTAATTATTTAAAAATTCATAACTCAAAATATAAATTTTTCAGAGAAAGATTTCGTAATTAACAGAAAGGCAATAAAATTAACTAAAAAATAGTTTAAGAGCTTTAGCCAGTCATCCATCCGCAGTGAAAAATCCAATTCAAATTTTCTGGTCAAAACTGGAGCATCTACCTTAAAACAAAAAAAAAACAGCTATACACACCTGAAAAGGAATTATCTGCAGGCAACTGTGGCGGTGGAGTTTCCGTCATTACATGGTACAAATGATCATCGTCATATAAATTTGAGAGGGGTGTTCTCATCAATCCCATTGCGATCAATCTTCTTCAGTTGGCCCTAAATGACTGGTAGAGGGACCGCCGCCAGTTTTATAGATATCTATTCTTTTTTCTGCCTTTTTCTTCATTGCCCTTCTTTTTAAATTCTGATAAAAACCTTGTAGTTGAATCATTGTACGTTTGTTCACACCTGGAGTAGAATTAAACCTTTTGGTTATTTCAATCCAGGCTGTGGTTTTTTCACAATTGGCATTGACCTTTGTACATTTGTTCTCAACAGCCGTTTTATGTTTTTCGATCTCTCCCAACAACACTTCCTTTCCAAACACCGTAAAATTCTTTCTCGCTTCCGTTTTCGACATTGTATTTTTTTTTTTTTTTTTTTTTTTTTGCACTGCCGAATAAAACCTGATGCAATTTTGCCTATGACTACAGAGCGATTACGCGCCAAAAGTTAGCTGTAAATCATGTGATATATTTGGACCAATGGAAATTCATCTCAGAGACGAAAATGCAGGAAAAGCTGGCATGCACGCTGGTCGCGCAACCAACGTTTGAGAATACCGATGACTGGCTGTTAATTTTTAACCCGCAGTCATTGGTTACGTGAACGACTGTTTAACCGCCGGTTTGGTGAATAAGGCCGTAAACTTTTGAAATCTTTTATGTTCAAACCGTCAACCCAGCCTTCAAAATAATTCCGGAGTTCAAAATCCAACTCCTTCCACAACGCACCTGGCCTTCTTTGATGTGTATATTTTAACCGAAAGGTTTCTGGTTTCATCTTAAACCGATATAGCAATATCTTTTTTACATTCGCGTATTCTCGCATTTGTTCTTCAGGCTCTTTAATGATGATTTGAGCCAATTCGAGAGGCAGAAGGGAAATGAGTTGTGACACCCATTCCTCTTCTACGATTCCTGCCGCCCTAGCCTGTCTTTCGAAAAGAGTCATATATAAGGAGATATCGATAGTTTGTGAATCGAATTTTTGCGTGAGATGTTTAATTTCTCGCTGATTCCTGCTCCCTTCACTACGCGTAGAATTTAAACTAGATGTTTCTGCTGCACTAGTGATTTTCAATTTTTCTAACTCATACTCTCTTTCTGTCTCGCGTTCCTGGGCGATCACTTCTAACTGTCCCTTCGCAAACTCTTCGTAATCTGGGGAATTTTTAATTTTCTTACAGATATCTATTACTCTATCCTCAGGTATAATTTTTCAATTCCCAACTCTTCCGCGAGCCTAGCCAGATCTACTTTCCTACATTTTGCTAGAAATGCCATTTTCAAAATTTACACGTGATACACAATTCTACGAAAATACTACTTACACACACAAATGCAAAACAAACAAGTATACACAAAATAACTTGAAATTTCTAAACCCCTTCATTAAAATTACACATACAATAAATAACACACAAAATATAGCACAACTTTTCAGAAATTTTAAACAAGCCAATTTCCTATTGATTGCAATGAGAAAATATTTTACTAACATTTACGGAAAAAATTTCGCCTAAATGTTAACTTCCAAAACAAGATAACTACTTTATCTTTCAAAATTTTGTTTTTACGCAAGAACATAAATAGATGCACTTAGCCTTATGAACTTGGATTTCCAACAACACATTACACTAATTTCCGAAAGAAATTAAAAAAAAAAAAACAATTCTACAAGAGAGAATCTTTAAAATTTTCCTACTTTAGAAAAACAAAACATATCCAACTTTAAACAATACTATCACTGTTAATTCCAAACAATTGACCATCAATACAATTAGCTTACAGAAAAATAGATTTTCTAAACTAATTTTTAATTTTTCGGCATGGTTAAATTACGCATTTCTACACAGTGAATATACCTCTGAAAGTAGAGAAAAACAAGCTTACCGTGGTGAAGCTTGACATGGCCCGGAGAAGAGATGCTGCACTTATCAATTCTTTTTTGGAATCCGAGGCACTGGTCCCCTCAGGGGCACATCTTCTTTAGGTGTGACGGGCTTCACGACCCCGAGGTACCCTAGTGTCTGCTCTCCTTTCGAGTTTTGCCTCTTTTTTGAGTTTCACCTTTTTTCTTCCTTCCCTCGAGGGTTGGCGAGGGAGCTCTCCATGAGAAGCTGTTGCCGCTCTGTTTGCTTCCTGCTTCTCATGGACAGCAACATACCCCCACGTGTTGGCCGTGCGTGGCGACCCATTAGACGGGAGGTACATTTCGGTCCCCGGTGTATCAATCGGCTGGTATCGCAGCCACTTGGCTGGGCTGCTCAAGGGGATCAAGCGAAGGGGTCACTCCTTGGGCTTGGCGTTAAGGGTGGTCACTGTCCCCGGGGGTGATCATGAGCGTATAGGTTCCGGCTAGCACCAAGGTAAGCGCCGAGGCTGGGAATACCCAGAGCCGGTGGCTGCCTTCCCTTGTTGGGCTCCGTGGTGGGCGGTGCCGTCGGGCCTGAATCCCGACAAATGTCATATGGGAAAAAGAAAAACTGGTCCCTTCAGTGGGCAACGATTAGAATCAACTTCGAAACGACACACTTTTCCAACATATTTTATAATTCACCGAATTTCCACTAGTAATGAAACATTCCATACTGTATCGCCTTTCTTGGTTGAAAAAGGAATAACTAGTAGTGTAGGCGAAGTAAAGTCAACCAAAAAACTTCGGTCTGGTGACCTTCTTGTTGCAGTGGAATCCCCGAAGCAAGCAAAACAAATATCAAAATTAAATTCATTGTCGACTATTCCTGTTACTGTTAACCCCCATGCCACATTGAACTCCTCTAAGGGCGTTATTTCCTGTGGGGAATTGCTGAATGAATCCGTGGAAAAAATAACTGAAGAACTAAGTAGTCAAGGAGTGACCCATGTTCGCCGCATTACGATTCGGAGGGATGGTCATCTCCTAAATACAAAGCACCTGATACTAACTTTCGACTCCGCCAAATTGCCTGAACATATTAAAGCAGGTTATATGCGCCTCGCTGTTAGGCCATATATACCCAACCCACTCCGCTGTTTCAAGTGCCAACGATTCGGACATTCGAAAACTTCTTGCCGCGGAACACTCACCTGCGCCCGTTGTGCAGAAGTCGGACATGAAAGCAATGATTGCACCCGAACAGAAAAGTGTGTTAACTGCAAGGGGGAGCACACTTCGTTTTCACGAAACTGTTTTGCCTGGAAACAGGAAAAAGAAATTATAACCACAAAAATAAAAAAACAAATCTCGTATCAAGAAGCAAGGAAACTTGTGAAATCCCAGACGCCTACACCCGGAAATAGTTACGTTTCTGTCGCCAAGAAATCAATTTCTGCTCCTTCCGCCGACAGCAATAAAGATATCTCTACCGTTTCTATTTCTAAACCTTCTGATTCCACTACAAGAGCGCCTCCTCCAATAACCAACTTGCCAATTTCTGCCTCTCCATCTGTTGCTCCGGTCAGTGAAGAACCTTTAGCTTCGCCTGACTTCACTGATTTTAAACTCGTTACAAACAGAAAAAAGCTGAAAAAGGACTCTCCAACTAAAACAAATAATAGCATCGCCAAAGCTGAACAGATATCAAAATTTTATACCTCCTCTCGCCGTGAAGTTCTTAACACCGTTCCAACCAAGGATAATATCTGCACTAATCACTCTGCATTAAAACCTTTTGAAACCAAGAAACCCACTTCTGTTGACACTCAACTTCTACCTATGGCTGTCCTCCCTCCATTAGAAAAAACAGTTTTGCAATCTCGGGAATCTGATGCGGATGTTGAGATGAGCTCCTCCTCTTTATCAGAAGAGGATGCCTTGGAATATGTCATGTCGGAGGATTTGGAAGACTCACCTGCAGTTAACAGTCCTCCACACTCTTCCAAACCACAAAAAGGAGACAAATACAAAAACAGGTAGCATTATTGCTTCTGTTTTGCACATTGTTTGGCTTTAAAAAAATTTTTTTTTAAAAACAAACGACCTACGCTGAATTGTTTTCTTTAAACTAACTTGTTTTGTTCTTTCATATTTTAAATATTTTCTCTGTATAGATTTCGTCCTTGGAATTTTATTTGGTCTTTTCCCACCATGTGATATTTTAGACATATTTTACAACCGATACATTTTAAAACTTGCTTTTTTTATCTCTTTTCATCGTTCATCTATCCAATTTTGGCAACATTTTCTTTTCATATGCAACTATGAATTTCAAATTTATTTTAGAATTTTATCTACCTCTTTTAATATAACACCATACATTTTATCACCGTGATCCTGCCTATCTACCATACTTTTGGCGCAGTTTAGCCAAAAATGGCTCTTGCGCCATTAAACCCCAACCAACCAACCAACCGAGGCACTGGTTGCCTCCACGCGCACAATTCTTCGAGGTCTTGCCTCCACAATTTGAAAGTTCTAGCTCTTCACAGGGTCGTCGCACACAGGGTTTCCAGCAAGGCTTTCCTTTCACACAGCAGTGGCGGCTTTCCTTCCAAACAGCAGTGGCGGCTCTCCTTTCCAAACAGCAGTGGCGGCTCTCCTTTCAAACAGCAGTGGCGGCTCAGGTTTCCCAGCAGGGCTCCCCTGGTTTCTCCGAACAGTAGACGTCCGCACGCTTTCCAAACGGCTCTCCTGGTCTTTCAAAGCACTGGTAGTAAGCAGGCTTTCCCGCACTCACTTCAACGAGTAACTCACCGGGTAGGTATCCAACAACGCTGCCACCAGTTAAATATGCTGTAAGGTCTTAGCCCAGTGATACCGGGGTCCAATCAGAGATCAACAAGACACAGCAATATAGCACATTAAAATTTAACTATGTTTCTTGATTAAAGGCATTTGTACAAGAAATTTACACTTAGATTACACATCCAAGTGATTTGCACAACTCCCGGGTGAGATCGCGAGAGTCAAAAAATGTTCGTAACTGGACTTAATCGCAGTCATCAGGGTGAGTCAACTCGTAAACAATCGATAAGCAATTGATTCAGGAAAGCTGACAAAGTTCAGTCAATTGATTTCAACTCAGGGCGAGTTCAATAAGTCCGATGGTCGGAAGAGGAAATTGAGGTATTTGAACGTTCAATTAAACGAAGTAACCACCAAAGGGTTATGCAAGTTACCGAGGCCGGTATCTGTCAGTGAGGTATACAACGCTCACTACCTTTCTAGCAATTCTCCAAAGGAATGCTCCGATGCGTTTGCAGCTCACCAAAGGAGCTCGTCTAACCAAAAGTTGGCTTCAATTCCACGGGGTCTAAAAACGCCCGTAACAAGTCCAGAAATCTCGAGCGTCACCACACCAATATTAACTTTTTGACGGAGAGCCTGGGTCGAAGACCTATAATCTCCATTCCATAGCTGTTGCTGCAAGAAAAGTGACATAACACTAACTTAATGACTGTGCTAAGTGGAAATAATGAGGGAGGAAAGAGAGAAGAAAAAAAAGGAAAAATAACTTAAAAATGAAGAAGCATTAAGTAATAAATAACAAAGTAAAAAGAAAATTATATAAGAACATTTAAAAGTTATAAGGAGAAATAAAAGGTTTTAAGCGTTCCAAAGGAAACAAGTGTTTATGAAGAGCTCGAAGGAGCAGTAGTGGGTGAGACATATCCGCTTCTGTCAGTCCGGCGAGGTAAACAGCGTTTAAGATCAGGGCACAAGTGTTGCTAGAAGATCTGCAGTCAGTTGTCGATCAGCTGATGAAAAAGAGTGCAAGAAGTGGTCGAAACGGTTTCTGAGACGGGATGGGAGTTGGTGGAACTGGTTTTCCAAGGTCTTTGCTATTGTAGTGAGTTGAAGTTACGTAGCAGGATTGCGTAAGCAAGCGCTTACGGTTGGGAAGAAACAAGTGCTAGAAGGGGTAAGACAGGTTCTTTCAAGCTCTTCTCTATTGTAGTAGGGAGAGTTGCGTTGTAGTATTACATAATGAGTCTTCTCGCTCTTCGTTTGTTGACAGGGTAAAAAGGATCGTAGCGGGGAATAGAGCGGATTACAACATTATCCATATTATCGATTCTATTGAAGAATGATGTTGCTAGTTTTTTGAAGAAGTCCAGGAGGGGGTGAATCTTGACTGATGTTATTATTGCGCAGGAACCAGAGCATCTTAGAGATTTGTCTTAGAGTGATATTTTGAAAGCTTTCTAGTTTAGAGATGTGCGTAGTAGCTGCAATACCCCAGATGGGGACCGCGTAGGAGATGAGCGGTCTGAGAATGGATATGTAGATAAGAAGTTTGTTGTTCGTTGGCATTTTAGAATCTTTGTTGAGAATAGGATAGAGACGGGCTTTAGCTGGTCTGTAGTTCTTTTTAATGTGTTCAATATGGGGTTGGAAGGTGAGTCTTTGGTCAAGGATGACTCCGCGGTACTTAGTGTGATTTTGCCACTGGATGATTTGCTTGTCAAGAGTAGGTGCAGAGGGTTTATTTCTTTTTCTGGAGAAGAATACGGCTTGGCTTTTTTCAACGTTAACCTTAATTTTCCATTTAATAAGCCATTCTTCAAGTTGGTTTAGGTGTCTTTGGATGTCATTGAGGATAGTAGTAGAATTTTTTGCTGTGCCGAGAATGGCTGTGTCGTCTGCGAAGAGATAGAGTTGCGTTCTGGTTGTTCTTGGTATTTCATTAATAAAGATGTTGTAACAGAGAGGAGCTAGAATGGATCCTTGTGCAATGCCGGCTTTGATGTTTTTATAGCTAGAGAAGGATCTGCCGACTAACTTTGAATTTTCTGTCGGAGATGTAGGAAATAAGAAGTTTGGTGAGAGCGTCCGGGATATTCAGTTGAATAAGTTGGTAAATGAGTCCATTGGTCCAAACTTTTGTCGAATGCTTTTGCCACGTAGAGGAATACTGCACCAGTGTCTTTACTTTCAGACCATCCTTGTTTGATCATTTCAGTCATGCGTAGGAGTTGGACTACTGTTGAGTGATTTTGTCGGAATCCAAATTGATATGGGATAAGTTGATTCTCAACTTTTGGTTTAAGTCTGTTGAGGATAATTTTTTCCACAACTTTACTAAGTGATGAGAGCAGACTAATAGGCCTGTAGTTAGTGGGATTGAAGGGGTCTTTTCCAGGCTTGTGAATAGGGATGATGATGGGGTTTTTCCAGCTGTTTGGAAAATATTGAAGTCGGAGAATTGCATTAGTAAGGTTGTTAATTCTGTGGAGGGTTTTTCTGGGGAGAATCTTGAGCATTTCGTTGGTAATTTAATCTTCACCTGGGCTTTTCCTTTTTTTTAGCACTTTGATGGCCTCTCTGATTTCATCAGGGGAACATGGTTCAATGGTACTGTTCGGGGGAGATGCGATAAATTGCTTGACAGTTTTCCTCACTGTTTTGTCGTTATTTTTGACTTTAATTTTGTTAGGCGTGAATTGGTCTTGTAGATTTAGGGCGAGTTCATGATTGCTATAAGCAATTTTATTACTTCCCCTTAGTGGGGGGATCTTAAAGTTTTCTCCGGTGAAGGTTTTAATTAGGTTCGAGATGGTTTTGTCTTCAGTATTGGCATTGGTAATTTTATTTTGCCAAGAGTTGTCGTTGTGGTCTTTCCACGGCTTGGATAGTTTATTTTTTTCTCTATTATAAGCTTTTTTGTCCTGAGGCCATTTGGTGCGTTCCGGAGTCTATTAGTGTGCGTAGTTTGGGCTCTAATTTCTGGAGGAGTTTCAAATGAGTCGTTTTTTTTTTTTCATTTTCGCGGTGAGCTTGAAGGCGTTGATAATATCTTCCGTGAGGCGGCCTTTGATTGGCGCAGTTTAGCCAAAAATGGCTCTTGCGCCATTAAACCCCAACCAACCAACCGTGAGGCGGCCAGTTTCTTTTTCAATTTTAGGTTTGGTATTGATCTTGGGATGATAGTTTGTTTGGGTGATGAGGTAGTCTCTAAATTTGTTCCAGTGGGGAATCAGGCGGTAATTTTCTTCGAGGAGTCGCTGCCGGGAGGAAGGTAAATAGAGATGATGTTGATGCTATCTTGGGAGGTTGGCTGGTGGATAGTAATAATGGTGCTTTCGATTTGTCTAAGGGATGGATTAGGATAATGGGTGTGGTGAATATTATTTTTGATGAATATTCCAGTTCCTCGAATGTCTCTTCCTCTTCTGCTAGGAGTGGAGTAGAAGGTGTAGTTTGCAATGGGGGTTCTGTCGGTGAGTCGGAGTTTGGTTTCCTGGACTACAATTACGTCAGGGTTAATCCTAGTGGCAAAGTCTCTAAGTTCACTAATTTTTTTAAATCCATTTGCGTTCCAAGAGCAAATTCTAAGACCTGGTTCGTGTGGAGTCATTTAGTGCAGGAGAAGGAGGTTTGGTTGAATGCTTCTGTGATGAGAAATAATTTGTTTTCAACGCTGGTTTCGTTGTCCAGCTTGTTTAGAAGGGTTTTGATGTTGGGTATAGATTGGGTTATAGCTTTGAGGTGGTTCAGTAGTTTAAATACATCGGAGAAATCATCCTTTAGCTGGGTTAAACTTGGGAGTGCGCTGTTCTGAGAGTTATGGGTTGGTGCGGTGTGCTGCGTTGCTGGTTGGGGGTTGCTTTGGGTGATCGTAGAAATCTTTTAACTTCGTTACTTTTGATTTTTGGGAACTTAGGACATCCTCTGTACGATGCAGTGTGTGGTCCTCCGCAGTTTCCGCATTTTTAAAATGGATTTTCAATATTTTTTTGAGGACAAGTTCTAGAGTCGTGGTGTTCTGCGCAGAAGACGCATTTGATGGTCATTTTACATTTGGATGCCACGTATGAGACGGCCTGGCAGTGATAACACTGCCCAATGGATTTTCTTCGGTACGGTTCAATAGTAATAATCATGTGTAGAAGGGTATCGATTTTGTAGATTTCTTTCAAATTTTCTGTCGGGAGGAGATGAACTTGGAAAACTGGTATTAATTGTTTAGTTCTGAATTTTTTGAATTGGTGGACTTTGTCCACTCTGTAGTTTTTCTTCGTGAGTTCCTCTTTGATGTCGTCACAGGAGGAGTCGATGTCGAGGCCGTGAACAACAACTTTTGTTGGTTTTTCTGCTTGTGGTGCGATGAAGTAGTATTCGAGGGATTCCGAATCTAGATAGTCTGTGAGTGACCTATGGTCTTTTTCTGATTCACAGTACAGGTAGAAAAACTCCTGTGGGCTTAGCCCTACATTTAATTTTCTGGACATCAATGATTCTGTTTAGAATTATCTTGTAGTTTTCGGTTCGTTTCATAATGACTGGGGGTATGTTGGGATTAGTTATTCTTTCGATTTGATTCTGGAGACCATTAAATTTGTTTTTTATGTTGTAGGCTCTTCATCTTGTATAGGTAGCAAATTTCCGTTGGCCCCGTGTTTAGACATGCCTGATGTCGTGGGCTCTTCATCCCATATAGGTTGGCTGTAGTTCCATTCTTCGACTGTTTCTCCCGCGTTTAATAGTTCATTAAATTCAGCAGCAGGAATACCGAAATCGATAAACTGAAGAACAAATAATAATAGTATAACATTTAGAGATTCATTTCAACTTTTAATTAAATTATTTAATTTAAATTTTTTAAAAAGTTGGTTTTTACTCTTAAGACAAGAGTATATAATCATTTCATATTTCATTAAAATGATTTATAATCAAAAATTGTTAGAACGTTTACTTATGAATGCAATAAACTAATAATAGTAGAACATTTAGAGATTCATTTCAACTTTTAATTAAATTATTTTTTAAAAAATAAACACCCTTCCTACTCAAATTAATATTGAATTATATATCATCGATGGTTGAAAGAAATATTCAAATAAAAATTAATTTAGTACTTACTTCAAATTCCAAAGAATCTTGGTCTGTATCCATTATTAATGTCCTGAGTGAAATTTTGCAATATAGGTCTAAAATAATATTGATGTCCGGAATGTCGCAGCAAAGGTAGAAATGATGAAAATATATTTTCTTGGCCTTGTTCAACTATGTTGCCATTTTAAAATTTGAGATCCAATCAGTATTTGAGTAACGATAAAAGACTTGCCCTCATGTTCGTGCGTTGTTTCTTGTGTCACTGATTATTTTATCTTTAAAGTTGAGAGAATATTCGTGCAGTTCAACATAGATAATTCATCACGGATTCTTTTTACATTAATCCTTCATACAACATTCTTGTTCATGTTTCCGCTCTATCAAGACTGTCGCATTTTCTTCTATCTGAAAATGTGACTTCGGTAATGACATATTACCTTAAGAAAAATGCATTACCACTATCGATGCTAATGTATGTGCAAATAGAAAATTCATGATGACGTCGAATTCGGTTAAATATATTCTCACTAGCTATCGAACATGCTTTCTTTCATTTCGACCAGAACACTTTATCTCTTGTTGTCTAATATGCACTTTCTCCAATATTTAGAACTATTTTATTTTTCTATAAAGTAATTGTTTATTATAACCTATAACATCCTGTAATTCTCAATATCTGATTTAAAGAGAAAGCTGACTATTAAAATTTTATTTCAACTTGATGATAAAATAACAAACTTTTAATCATTCTTATACTACTGCTGGTAATAACATTTTCAGCGTTACTCTTTTTCAGAACTATTTAAGTTAATACTAAGTGAAAAATGTTGAGAAATAGACTTAATTTTAAAGCTTGAATTATTTTCTCAGGATTAAAAGTTTTGTTAAAAGTGTGATTGAAATCACCTAATAAATTTTCGACGTTTAATTTATCAACATGTTGTTTATCAATTAATAGCTTTATTTATAAAGTCTTATTATAACTATTAACATCTGCTAAAAAAGAATATTTGATTTGAAGAGAAGTCTGAACCTATTAAAATTTTATTTCAACTTGTGATAGAAATAACTAAAACTTTTAATCATTCTTAATGCTAATAAAAATAAAAAAATAACAATTTAACATGAAAAAAATATTTATTTTTTACACTGATGATGATAATAATAATAGTATCGACGTAAAATCGTTTGCACAGGGAATTAATTGTAGGCAGGCGTTCCATTTTCAAGCTTTGTTGTAAAGAAGCACCAAACCTCGACGAAAGGTAAGACTTATGCGAGGTTCTTTTCACAAGTGCTGAGGGGGATAGCATGAGTCCATTCTTTTTTGATATGCATGAAGAGGATCATGCTTCCAACGCTTCGCACTGGATTTACATCCTTTGGTGAAGATCATGTCACGGCAGGCTCCAAAGCTGAGTGTTGCGATGTCCACAGACTGGTTAGGGAGGTTCACCGTCTTGTGTACCGATCTTTTGCATGACTCACTTCGTACAAATTAGAGTAGTACAAAATTATACCAAATACAGTTTTCTTCTCCACGTCAGATTTTATTTTCAACATAGTGCAAATAAATACTTTTTGATCTTCATGTATCTTTCGATGACGAGTCAGATTATCCCGGAAAAGACTTTTTGGCAAATGTCACATGTCTAGGAAATGTAGAAAAAAAAAGACTTAGTATGGAACCAACAATATTTATCACTTACATGAGATGATTTTACACATTATTTTTTTTATTATTATTATAAATTGAAATTAAAAGGATTATACCCATGTTTTTTTCTCTCTCTTATAAATTTTATAAGGATTTATAAAGATAGAAATAATATTATTTTATACTACTTTAAAAAATTATTGAACACTTTTTCCTAATTCTTTATCTCATCAAATGCTATTAATATTCTAAAATAATTAAGTTTTTGATGATGGTATAAATACTTTAAAAGGATTGTATTGTTTAGAAGATAACTTACGTGGGTTGATGACTTTGTTTCTCCCATCGTAGTCAGGAAAATTTCCATTGGCTCCATGTTGAGACGTGCTTGAAGTTGAAGGTTCTTCATCCCGTTTTAGGCTACGTGTTCCATTCTTCGGCTGTTTCTCCCGCGTTTAATAATTCATTAAATTCGGCATCAGAATATCGAAATCGATAAACTGAAACACAAATAAACATAATATTTAGATACTCATTTCAACTTTTAATTAAATTATTTAATTTAAATAAAAGAAAAGTCGCTTTTTAGTCTTAAGACAAGAGTATATATATAATCATTTCATATTTAGTTAAACTGAGTTATATTAAAATTGCTAGAACATCTGCTTATGAATGCAATAAACTAATAATAGTCGAACATTTAGAGATTCATTTCATCTTTTAATTAAATTATTTAAAAAATAAATAAATACACTTCATGCTCAAATTAATATTGAATTATATAACATCGATGGTTGAAAGAAATATACAAATAAAAATTAATTTAGTACTCACTTCAAATTCCAAAGAATCTTTGCCTGTATCCATAATTAATGTCCTGAGTGAAATCTTGCAATAAGGGTCTAAAATAATATTGATGTCCACAAAATTGCAGCAAAGGTTGAAATGATGAAATATATATATATATTTGGACCTTGTTCAACTATGTTGCCATTTTAAAATTTGATAACCAATTAGAATTTTCGAGTAATGATAAAAGACTTGCATCATGTTCGTGCGTTTGATTCTTTCTGTGTGTCATTGATTATTTTATCTTTAAAGTTGTGAGAATATTCGAGTTCAACATAGATAATTCAATCCAATTCTTTTACATTAATCTTATACAACATCTTCTTATTATCTAATGTTTCCGCATCAATCGATTTGACGCATTTTCTTCATCTGAAAATGTGCCTTCTGTAATGCAATTACTAAGAAAATGATCATATACCTACCATCGCATACCAATCAGCACGTAGATCGAAAATTCTCGATGATGTCTTATTCGGTTAAAAGATATCTCACTGGCTATCGAACATACTTTCTTCATTTCGACCAGAACACCGCTCCAGTCAAAACATCAACTCCCCGTCCGAGATGTCTCAAAACATTCGCAGTCTCCATGCTTTGAAGACGATGAAAATGATCATCTTTTCATATCTCGTAAGTAAATTCATTATTTGTGTGTAGTGAATTATATGTATATATATATATATTTATTTTTAAAAAGCGTTAAGCAAGATTTTATTCACATATTATTCGTGAAAATAATTTATGTACAATAAATAATAATAATATAATGTAATATCATGTACTTTAAATAGTAAAGTTGAAACGCTATTTTTTTTAGGCAGAAATTTGTTGTTACTATATGTTTGAGTGGACTTAATTTCATTTAATTTTGACTATATCAAGACATTTGTATTTTAAATACAAGCCGGAATCTAAGTCGTCCATTTCTATTCAGATTTTATTCAAACTTTTAATTTATTTATTTTTATCGATTTTCTAAATTGAGCTCAAACAAGGCTAGTGTTTCTTATATACAAATAATAGTAATAATGTGATTTTCACCTTACTTATTCTTTTATCTTTACAGTGGATGAGAACTCTCCAAAACGAGCTGGGGCCCTGCAAAGCCATGCCTGAGGGATGCAACATCCAGCCTTCCACCACTCACCTCACTGCTGCGCCCCCCAGCCGTCCTTCACCACCACCACCGCTGGGCCCAGACGTCCTTCACCAACCACCACCAGTGCGGCCCAGACGTCCACCGCTGCACCTGAACCGTCCGCAGCGCAGGGAGCTCCTCTCGGAAGAGAGACGGCGAACGAGGACAACGAACCCAAAACGGTAGGTTCGTGGAGCAAGAAGGTGTTAAAGCCTCCGCTGTCCAGCGTTGGATGGTGCATTGTCAATTTGCTACAAACCGTCCAACTATGGACGTTGTATGTCCTCAACAACATGGGACTACTTTTCAGAGAAAAATGTTAGGACTTATATTTGGAGAAAAAACCTCCAGCTTCGCTCTCGAACAATCTAATCATTGCTCTGTCGGAAGAAGACGGAGTATGCCTTCAGAACATTCACAAAAGCGGTTTATACTGCAAGGATGTATATTGTTGAGGGCATATAACATTAAATTAAAATTTTGATCAATGGAATGTGTTAAAGAATATAATATTTGATGTCAGTGCATGTTTATTTAACTTCAATAATGATGATTTTTTTTCGTTTAATAAATGTTACGTTTTATTTATCAAAATGTTGTTTTTCTTTTTTTTAAATCAATATTCATATTATTTAAATTTAGTACATTAGCTGCCTTAATATGCAATTTCTCCAATATTTAGAACTATTTATTTTCTTATAAAGTAATTTTTTATTATTATTATAACATCTTGCTAAAACAGTTACAATATCTGATTTAAAAGAGAGAGAGAGAAGTCTGACTATTAAAATTTTATTTCAACTGTGATAGAAATAACTAATTATTCTTATACTTACTGTTAGTAATAACATTTTCAAAGGTTACTTTTCTTAGAACTATTTTAAAGTGAAAAATTGTTTGACATAATTTTAAAGCTTGAATTATTTCTCAGGAATCTCATACATTTTCGATGTGTTTAATTTTATCAATTAATAGTTTTATTATCAAAGTCTTATTAACATCTGCTGAAAGAATTCAATTTCTGATTTTGAAGAGAACCATTAAAATTTTATTCAACTCTGTGATAGAAATAGCTAAAGTTTTTTTTTTTATCATTCTAATAAAATCAATTTAACATGAAAAAATATTTATTTTTTATTTTTTTTTACATTGAGAATGATGATAATACATAATTAGTCTCGACGTAAACGTTTACATAGTGGAATTGAATAGTCATGTTGTATCTTCATCCAAGCTTTGCTGTAAAGAAGATACAAACTCGGCGAAAGGTAAGACTTTATACGAGGTTCTTTTCATCGCAAGGCTGAGGAGGGATAGCATGAGTCCAATCTTTTTGATCATGCCTTAGCAAGAGGGATCTGCTTCCAAAGTTGTCTGCACTGATTTACATCCCTTTAGAGAAGATCATGTCACGGCAGGCCCAAAGCTGAGTGTTGGATGTCGCACAGACTGGTCTAGGGAGGGTTCGCTGTCTTTATAGATAAGGAATTTGTTCTGGAAGTGGATAATTACAACGCCGACCAGAATTGTAAAGAAGTGAAGGTAACGGCCATGAAAATTCAGAAAACGAAACTGAAGAATTATCAAGATCGGACAAGTTTCTTAAAGACCAAATAGACTGTTCAGATTTAGAAGACGCGAGAAAATGCGCGCAGAAAAGAAATCACGAGGATTTTATTTTCGAAATAATTTCCTGTTTTACGAAGAAAAGGTGTTGGGAGAGTCCTTGCTTAACTCGGTTTTACCTAGAAGTATAGACCTGAGTTTTCAGTTAGCTCACTGTTCAGTATTTGAGGCACACATGGGCGCAAGAAAAAACTATAGAAAGAATAAGATTTTCCTTTTAATGGGTTGGAAATGTTGATATCAAAGCCTTTTGTGAACTATTGCAAGGACTGTCAGTTGAGAAGACGAATAAACGTAGGACAGAGTTCCAATACTCCTGTGGCCAGGCCAGAATTACCTTTCCAGGTTGTGAACATTGATTATCATTGAACCTATAGATCCTCCTAGTGCAAAGGTTACAGATACGTACTATGATTGGTTGATCAGCACACGAGATGGGCTGAGGCACTACTACTGACGAGTTTAACTCTCAAAGCTTACGTGAGGCTTTGCTAACACCTTTCATGCGCACGGGGGTACAATTTAATAGCGTCTGATAATGGGACTAACTTTAACGCCAGTTTGAGCCAAGAGCTCGAAAACAGAATGGAATCCATCCCTAGATTTTCAACGCCATTGCACCCCGAGTCGAATGGTTAGTTGGAGAGATTTAACCAGACATTAAAGAAATGTTACATGTCATTCTGGAAGAGCCGATTCATGACATACGAAGATACCGTTTGATTTGTGGGCTTATCGAGAAGTACCCAACAGCACGACAGGTGTAGCACCTTTTCAATTATTGGTATGAACGGAAGCCCGAAGGACCCCTATCCATTCTTAAAAAACACGTGATGGCAGGACAAGAAGGTTTACAATTGGACACAACTCCTGTGAATTTTTACATGGAGAATAAAGAACAGAAGATGCTGCTAAAAAAGCCTAAGTTTTCACAAGAGAAGATGGCTCATCATTATAACTGAGATCTACGAAGAAAATCTTAATCCAGGAGATAGGGTTATATGGATACGTGACTCGAAAAAACAAACTTAAGATAGTCAAGGACCATGTATCATCTAATCACGAGGAACGAACATTCCTTTGTAGTGAAAATGCCTGAAGCCAGCGTAGTATGTGCATCAAAAACAAAATGAGGGAATTTGTCGCCAGCTCTGGATCGGTAAAATGTTTGAAGGAGAGGAAGAATTTGGTGACATTGGAAAGCACCTGCCTCATAGAAGACTCCTTTGTCAGGAAATAAAGTCGATAACCTCATCTGACCTATCAGCTACACAGCGAAATGAATTGGAGACTAGGCTTAAAGAGTTTGAACCTCTATTCAGTAGACCAGTGCAACCAGTTGCAATTGGAGAACATATAATCTGAACTTTTGCCAGTGTTAAAGACAGAAGCCACATTCTACAGTGTCCCAATGTCTTACAGGAAAGAGGTGACGACAAGTAAAGGACTATTGGACCTAGACTTGACCGAACCTTTAAATGCAGATGTCACATATCCTAGCAGTGTGTGGCAAAAAAAGGACGCATCTTTCGAATGTGTATAGACTACAAGAGCCCTTAACGCAGTGACAAAGGTTCCTAATTATCCCAAGGAAAGACACAGGAATTGATTTTTACTGCTGGGATGGCTCAATGGTTGTCAAGCCTAGATTTGTTAAAGGGATATTATCAAATTAAAATGCATGATGAAAACAGAGTTTTAACAGCTTTCTCTACGCATAATGGGGATATCAGGTTATGCTTTTTGGCTTATCAGGAGCCTCGGGTACATTTCAGAAAATAATAAAATAATGTTCTTCGAAGTCATTCTAGTTATGCTCAGGCTTACATCGATGACATTATAGTATATTCTAAAACATGGGATGAACATTTAATCCATTTGAGGAATGTACTGCAAGAATTGGAAAATGCGGGATTTTCAGTAAAATTAAGAAAATGTACTTTTGCAGCCAAAGAATTACAATTTTTAGGTCATAAAATAGGTGGTGGTAAGCATGGCCCGGACGAGGAAGAAATTGTGACAATAAAACGGTTAGAAAGGGCAAAGACGAAAAAGGATGTAAGATCGGTCCTAGGCTTAATGGGATTTTATCGATCGTATATTCCTAACTATGCAGAATTTGCAACCTCTTTAACTGCACTAACCAAGGGGGAAAAAAATCAGGAGATGTAAAATGGGGAAAACGCGAAGAATCATTTTGCAGGTTGAAAAAAGCTCTGTGTGAGGCTACGGCTTTAAATGCCCCTGATTCTGGCAAACCCTTTGAAATTCATGCAGATGCATCAGACTATGCAATTGGGTGTTGTCTAACTCAGAAAGATGAAAAAGGGGATTGTAAACCAATCGCGTTTGTGAGTCAAAAATTCAATAAAACTCAAAGAAATTGGGCAACTATGAAAAGGAAGCGTATACCATATCATTCGGATGGATTTAAAAAGTTTGATAAGTGGTTGCATGGGACTACTGTAGAAATCGTAACGGATCATAATCCTCTAAAATACTTAATCGAAAAAGCCCTAAATAAACTAGATGGGCATTAGCCTTACAACGATGGAGTTATAAGATCATTCATCGCCCTGGAATCTTAAACCAGGATGCTGACGCTTTATATCGTCTGCAAACTAAATGATAACAATCTTGTTAAAATCTGTTGTCATCGTGCAGTTTAACATTTTTTATTATTATATATGTAAATATTGTCAGAGAAAAACTCATTGCAGATCCGTTTTTCTCTTGGCGGCGGCGTGTGAGGGCACTGCCGAACAACGGAGCGAGATTGGAAGGGAAGTGAAGTAGCGGAGAGGACGGAGGTAATGGAGTCTAGGAGGTGAAAAAAGGAGGGTGGACTGAGCTAATATTCTGAATGTGTTCTTTTAATTTCATTTAATTAAGTATTTAGTTTTGTTTTATGTGTTGTAATGTTTAATTGTGTCATTAAATGTCTTAAAAAGAGTTTGGGTGTCATGACATTTATTTTAGTATCCTACTAATGAGAGACAAATCACTGTCTAGTTTTTCTTTTCCGATTCGGTTTTTTTTTTTTTTTTTTTAGATGGGGACAGCTCGGCTCCTACAACCACTTTCGTAGAAACTTGAGTAGTACAAAATTATACTCAAATCCAGTTTTCTTCTGCACGTCAGATTTTATTTTCAACATAGTCCTGTTCCAGGGTAGTGGTAGTTCGTAGTGACCAGAATATTCATACTCAATGTCCATAGCGCCGTAACTCCATGATTTCCTTAAGGGTAGGATTTACCCCAGACTTTGATGATTGGTTGTTTGAAGAGGCACTTTGAAAGTTTTGTAAACATTTAATTACATTCCTCTTGCGAGTAGAAATTAGGTATATAAGTTATTTTGGGTGAAGACATTGCGAACAACTTGTCGAATTGAATGATCGATTTATAATGAAACACTCACATGATACATTATCTGTTTAATTATAAGATAACCACTCACTAATTTCGCAAGCGTCGAATGCCTTGCTGATTAAATTCTTAAACAAACTCCAAGGTAAAATTGTAATACAATTTTGTTTTCCTATTTTTTTCTCCAAGGGAGAGCCATTCACTTGATTTTGCACTAGTGCGTTTTCGTCTCTTGGGGGATGTCTCTTCCTTTTTTATTCCAGATTCAAATTTAAGTCAGGAATTCTTTATAAAACTTTTGGGAAAATTCATTTCTGAAAATCCTTGAAGAAACATGTCAAAACCATGTGGATGAGGTTTATTAGGTGTCTGCAAAAGTCCAGAACATTGGAGTTCTTGACATTCTTACTCTTGCAAATCAATTCACCCACCCTTGGGAGTCCAGTGCATTAGGTCTTGAGAATTTTTAAAATAATTCAAAATATTTCGAGTGTTGGATTTCAAGTTTTTAGGGGCCGATTCTAAAATCAAATGTTCCATTAAATCGGACTTTTCAACTAAATCTTGCTTTTCTTCTGTATGTTGAGTTGATGCAGCTTCGGATATAGTTTCTTGAACGACATTATTATGATCTGAAGTGTTTAATCTCTTCTGAAGAACTTGCATATATAACTTGACTTTTTCGTCGTCTGATAACCCCTTATTCTTTAAAATAGTACTCATTTCCCGATCGAGTTCAGATAGAGTGTCTTCGGTTGGCACATGTTTGGAGATTTGGTCATTAGGCACCAAAATGAATTTTTTAGCATATTCCATCTTTGTAATAAATGAGAGCTGTTAACACACTTAATGCTGCAGGTAATAAAATGTTTAGAAAACCGCCTTTCTGAACCAACACGTTGCGTTTCTTATTAACAGAAATCTTTTTATGCGCCAATAATCTAAGCGTGTGCTTGTGACGTGATAAAGTTTTGTTCTGTTTCATGTTTAAGGGAACAATTCCTTTTAAAGTATTCAAACAACATTCTGAAATGCAATTTATAATACTCTTTGGAAACTTTAACAAATCTTTTCGAAGGGGTGGAGAATGCGCAGATGACCTACTTCTTTCTTGGAAGGAGGCATGTTTTAAACTAATCCATGTTCATTTATTTCGGTTGATATATACATGTCATTTCACCCGGTAATACACTCGTTCGCAATCTAAAATTTTCCTCCGTATTCGACTTTAAGTCCACCAGTAAATAACCAAATGGTTGTTTTGTGGCATCTTCAAATGCTTCTAAAAAGAATTTGGTTTTTCTCGGATAAAGTTGTCTCCCCAGATGAGCAATCTGAGTCGCGTCTCTACGAGATTTAAATAAAAACAAGTAATGACTGTTTAAGGAGATTTCTCTAAACTCTGCTCCTTTATGAAAAATATTTTGAGAAATGGTAAAAACGGATATATTTAAGTGGTGAGAGCCCTTAGTGTATAATTTCACCAATTCTTTAGAATTGCCACATTCGGGTATTAAATCGTCAATCACAAACAGGGTTCGACCACCTATATAACTTTTATAGTCGCATGGAAAACCTTCGACAAAAGTCACGTCGGAGATTTATCATAGAGTTGCTGATATATTCCATAGAACCATATCACTTTTTCTATAGCAGGTTCTATCAATTGAGCACGACTATTTAATAAAAGTTTTAAAAAGTAACTCTTTCTGACTCACGAGAGTCCCGCTAAAATAGCTCCGAAAGGGTGTTGTAACTTGAGAGAAAGCATGATTCGAAATGAAACGTAACACAATTGATCACTCATTTTATACTTTTATTGAAAGAAAGGCACAGACACATTAAACTTTTTCTTGACAAAATTGAAAACACGAATATCGTTACATAATAAATTGGACCCAAATACATTCACAATTTGTTTCAATGGTTTGTTTCTACAGCGAAGGTACATTTAATAGCAACAGTATTGGCCACAAACGGCCGTTTTATGACTCTGAAGTAATACATCATTATAGATTACAGTCGAAAATCTAGTAAAATAGTCATTGATGAAACCTTTAAAATAATTCGGAGCATGTCCGTATGAATAAAAAAATTCAACTTCTGAATTGGGTTTTACATACACTGCAATCCAATTTTACCTTAATTAATAATTTATTTTTATATTAAAACACATATTTTTATATTAAAACACATACTAGTAAATGCGTGTTTTGAAATAATTCTCGATCATTTGGAGAATAATTTTATTCAGTTTTTTTGCTAAGACTTTCTAAGTTATAAATTACTTTAAAACAGGGTTGACAAAAATCATGATTTTTTTTATTTAAATCAGATTTTTTAAAATTTATTTAAGTAAACTATTTGATACACATAGATGTTAATTTAAACTGTTCAAGTTAGAGATCCAAATCAATTAATACATGCAAATCTTTTTACATATAATTAAAAATGTATATATATATATATAAGAATAATTCGTAAAACAGTACAAAATAATTACTTACAATAAGATTTTCTGCTTGTTTTAACCCTCTGAAAGCCACAGTGCTTTGAAATCTACTTCTTTTAAAACCCAGAACGGCCGAAGACAGAAATGAAAGAAGGTAAACATTTCCCTCCCCCTTTTGGTAAGCAAGAGGTCATTTGCGTCGTGGGGGGTTCTTTTACCGTCTCCTTTATCCTATCCAAACCCTTGCTGACTGAATAGGGGTCGTTTACAAATTGTGATAAAACTATATATTTTCAGTAAAATATTTTCTAAAAGCTTTATTTTTTTACTGCTGTATATGATTATAACAGTAAAAGACATTTGATGCGAAAACATGATATTAGATTTTAATGAGCATGAAGGTACCATTTTAAAATCATTGCTGCGTCAGAAAGATTTGATCATTTAAGAGTTGTATTTTTTTTTATTTCAAGAATGTACTCATCTAGATAAGTCACTGTAAGCGAGTAATATATTAAATTTATTAAAACCTAAAATAATTTTGATTTATTTAATTATAAAGAAATTTATTTCCAGAGCAATTGCTCAGACTTATTTATTAGTATCTAAAAGAGAAAAAAAGTTCAAAAGTTGGAAACTATCATTAAGATAAACGTATAAAAAGCAAAATTATTTCTATAGTAAATAAATCAAAATTTGCAAAAAATTACAGAATTTAAAATTACAAAGCAGAACAAAAGAGGCGACACCGGACAGAGAATATTTACTTGGGCATGATATTGTCTTTTTAGGTGAAACTTACTATTTATAAATATTGTTGGTATACTGCTAAAAGTAACGAAGTAAAAACCTATCCTTTTCCTTACAAATACCTTTTGAAGGCGCACGATTGTTATTAAACACAAAATGTAATTGCTACGAAGAAAAGAAAAATGTCGAATTTTAATGAATGTAACAATTAAGCCCTGGGTATTCTAATAAACGGAAACTTTTAATTGCATTATTGTTTTAAAAATTACATTTTCTGACTTAAACAGCAATCTGAATACATAATACCTGCCAATATTCAAATGATCTGTAAGATTTTTTTGAATTACGAATATTTAATTTTTTCCATTTATAATTAAGACGGTTTAAAGTATTGGTAGGAAAAAGATTTAGCTTTGGAAAATACTTTATATTGTTACAAACACAATTTACTAAAAAAATCAATGGATTTCATATTTTATCAGTAAGACATTTTAAAGTAAGAATATTTAAGTCATTGTAATAAGACTTTAAAATACCGTTTGGAAAAAGAAATACTACAAATCTTTATTTTTTTAAAAAATCAGCACATTTTGTTTACATACTTTCCGATATTGGTTTTATAATAATAAACATTAAAAAAATTTCCACTATGAAATTCATTAAAACTAAATAGAATTCATCAATATCAGCAAACGATATTTTGTTAATTTATTCCTGATATAAAACTTTCCAATATTCAGGCATTTGAGCAGTTAGCAAGCAGAAAGAGTAACGTAAATTAAGCATCTGCCCTCGAACACTTACTGGAGACATCAATCAAGAGCGACAGTGGGAGGGGAAACAACCATTGTTAACAAGATAAGATTGCTCCGCACCGTTTAACTACCCTTTTGAAAAGGGGAAGGAAACAAGCATGCGACAATTCGGCCGCTTGTCTGGCAGTTTGCATGACGGGCCGGTAAAGCCGTTGTGGCAGTCAGAGGGTTAATACTTACTTTTCAATTATCTATATCATAATTTAAATAAAGGGTGCTTACTTTTATTTAGACATTTTACTCTTTAAACCACAGTGCAGAATTATATATTTATTAGGATACTCAATTATATTTACTCAAATTTAATTTTTTTAAATAGTAGATCTTGAATTCATGGCTTTATATAAAATATCTGAAGCGGCAATTCTCTTGCTAGAACATTTTTCTTTTTTACCTTCCTTAGCTCTAAAGCTTTATTTTTCTTTTTAATTAAAAAATGTATTCTGTGAGTGACAAAAATACTAACAAGTTTAACCATCAAATTACAGCATTGAGGAAACTGTTTAAAATGCTCCATAGAAGAACTTAAAAATGATTGCTTTAAATCCAATTCTGCTTTCAGAACTTTTTCTTCATTAGACCTGAAAAGATTTTCAACATGTTTTAAAACAGTGAATACTTCTTCAGACGCATAAACTAAACTGTTTACATCTCTTCTGAATTCTTTCATCTTTGAAAACATTTGCATGTTATCATTACTACAATTGGAGTTATCATACAGTGTTCCAATACACGCGGGGCAAAGTTTCCTGCTTAAAATAATTTTCACAATACAACCACATAAATAGTACAGTGAATTTTCCTCATTCTCTAGCAATGCAATTTCATTGTGCATATCCATATCAGCTTTATCAAAGTCAATATCAAAGCACAATTTTTCAGCATATGTGATATTTAAGAAATCACTTTCAGGATCACATACTTCAATCTCTTTTTTTTTTCAATGTCATAACTTAGAACACTTTCATCACAAAATTCCTGAGCAATTAAATTTTTATTCTCAGAGTAGAATTGAAACATGAGTGAACCTATTTCTTCATTAATGTCACTGAAACTGTTGCCTTTAACGTCAGACGAAGTACTGAGAAAGAATTATCAATCTTAGACAAGTTTTAAACTCCTTAAAATCAGGAACAGGATTTTTTTAACCTAATAGTTGAAAAGAGATTTTCAAAAGCATCTTAGGAAAATAAAGGTAGCAAGATGAATTTAAACTTGTGGTCTTTCAAGTACATTTCTTGTACAGCCAACATAGACATTGTCGTCAAAACGATTCCAGTTTGAACTGGGTTTCATACACCTCGTATGCCTATTTACAGATTGCTGAAAAGCCAAATGACGCTTTCAAGAATAGCATCAGTTTCATCATAGTTCCGCTTGCTTAAACTCAGCGACACAGAATAAGATCGTGAAGTCACGATAGCAAACCACCTTGCCAGTGTTTTGATGAACAATGCTGTAGCTAGAGCAGATTCATCTAGCTTTTTTTTAAAATTCGCCTAGTATCTCAATGCAACAGAAACAAACATTCGCAAGCATTTATCAAAACATTCGCAAGTCCAACTTTCACTTTATCGTAATGTCCAAGCAACTGGCAGTCAATTGTGGACATAACTTACTATACTATTGGAAGAGCAAAATGAACACATTTTGAATATGAGCAATCGATACTTCATATGCCACTAGATTTTGTTCTTTAACAACTTCAGAGGGAAGATACATAATTTGACCTTGAGTGAAATGATTATGAAGGTTTTATAACGTGTGAGGGGCATCTGCTACAATAAATAATTTCCTACAGCTAATTTGCAGGATGGAGACAAAAAGCTTGAATGTCAAGATCTTTTGTTCTTCTTTTCACGCCAACTTTACATTCTCTCCGAAAAGCCTGATTATCAGGACCCATGTCAGATACAAGAGAATCAATTATAATTTTCAATCGATTCACACTGCTCATAACCTTCTTGAAAGTTACAGAGCAAATCGATTGCCCAGTAAAAGGATAGCCAACAACTTGCTTCCACCTTGTAGATGTACCTCCTATGAAAAAAACTAGTGCATGTTTGTCAACTTCTTCAAAAGTTCCATTGGCAGAAGGTATCGTCGGAGTGCCAATCACACATTTTGTAGAAGTGTCGAAACTTAAGCCTTCTGCTATTTGCATTTCATCTACCATAATACTGGCATACCGCTCCTCATACAGCATAGAAGAGATTTTAAGTTTCAATAGATTTAAAACTTCATATGAAATGCCAGGCTTCAACGTGAAATTCTGAATTTGTCATTGGAGAGTTCTTTGGCGTTGTAATGGATAACCACTTTCCCTTAAATAATTTTATCCTTTGCTGTTGCAGGATAAATAGATTTTTAAAGCTTTTTCTATAGCTTCATCAGACCATGCCAGTCCTTTACCGAAGCCTTTCGTATGACAAGCTATTTGATCATCAGTGAATATAACAGAAATATTTTTCTCTAAGTTGTTCACCTCCTGCTTATTCTGTCGAAACTTTTTTGGAGAAGATTCAACTTTCTTTTACGATTTTCGATTTCTTCTTTGCTATCTCCATTCACAGAACATTCATCAATTGAAAGTGTCGTTTCATTCCCTTCTAGTAATTGATCAGGAACTAAAAAAAAACCAAAATTCATATTAAAAAAATACAGGAGCAAAAGCATATTTCTGTAATAAACATTGCATTTAAATTGGCATAATGAATAATTTAAAAGTAATTCAAAGGTTGGGTTTTTGACAGATTTTTTTTAAACAGAAAAAACACGTTTTTTTAAACATTTCGTTTGTATTTGTAGCTTTTCATAAAATAAATAAGAAATTATTTATTTTTGATAAAAAAAATTCTTGAATTATAGCAAATAAAAAAGACATACAAAAATTAAAAACTAATAATAGTAGATTTTATAAAACATACAAAAAGAAAATTCTAGCAGAATTAAATGAACCCTGATACATATGGTTTAAAACAAATAATAATTTAAATCTTCTTGGACTTCATAATTTAGTGACATAATATTTCATAAACAAAAATATTTTATAGCAGACAACAAATGACACTGAATTATGAAAACGACCACTATTATTATGAATTATGAGCATATATTTTACTCATACTGCAGTCAAAAGCATATTTTTTAAATCCTTGCTGAAAATGGATTGGATTGAATGTAGATAACGAGAGGCAATCTCATAAATTTCTATTTGCAGAAATAATTAAGAAGAGCTGCGTAATGAATGTTGTTAATATAATAAAGTCAAAGGCTAATTTTAATTTACCTAAACAAGCAAATTTGAAGTAGATTAATATACAAAAATAGAAACTTGTAAACATAAATTTAATTATATCAAATTATTCTAATTTCACCTGGTACATTTTTTGATAGATGAATTTTTCCTAGTTTCTGCATTTCATTGTTTCCACTCGTTAGTATAGAAAAAGTGTCATCAGAAATTCGTTTTATGTATTATTTCTGTTGAATTTTCTTATGTCTTAGAAGGATTCTGTAATAGTAATAACTGTGATTATGTGTAGCAATTAAATCATGTGATGTTGAGAGATGTGTTGTAATCTCACTTTAGGAACACGATTTTATAAAAACCTCCATTGAAGATCTACAATTCTAATTCCTTACAAAGATTCTTTCTCGTTGTGGAAAACACATAAACAGGCTCAGAAAATTAAATAAGCAAAACATAAAATGTATTTTGAATATTTTCTCTTTGATTTGTTAAACCTAAATCTTGGTTGTACGTTACACCTTTCTCAAATCAATTGTTTTAACACTTGATTATTGAAATTGTACTATTATGAAGATAGAATATATCAAAGCTTCATTAAGTAAAGTAATGATTTAATAATAACAATTATCTGCAACAATATACAATGCAAAATGCAGATTTTAAAACATTTATTTTTTAATGTAACATATGTATGTATCTATATGATTTATTTGATCTACATTTAAACTTTAAGGTGTTTAATATTTTAAAAAATGAAAAAGATTAAACATGTAAAATTTATATTTTTTAATCTAAGATTTATATTTTACACATAAACAGGGATCCTAAGGTTCAGGTAAAACCGGGAAAAGGCAGGGAATTTCTTTTTTTTCTTCTAAAACCTGGAAAAATCCGAAGCGAAACCTGGAAAACCGATTTAGGCAGCAGCGTACATGTAGTGAAAGCAAACTGACCTACGCGCATGCACGAGCTTTTCGACCGTTTGCGTGGTTCAATTTTCTGTGATAGCAGCCAATCAGATTCAAGGTCAGTTTTTACAACTTCTGACGCGTAGTTGCCTCAACGAATGAGACAGGCGTCGTGGTGAACTTAGCGTGGATTTTCGCTACATAAGTTATTGTTTATGTAGAAATTGTAACAATGAGCAAGTCCCCCCACCATTGTTTTAATTCCCTTTTATACACTGATACCACTTCCACTTGTGTTTGGCGCAGCATAGTCAAATCAATGGTTCTTGCGCCATAAAACATCTAAAGCATCCAAAAACATCCGAAACAATGAGCAAGAAAACAATTTTTAATTTGGAATGGACAGACAAGCGTCTGAAACCTCAGTATGCGGATTGGATTGAGGCGGTCGCTATCGATCCCTTCAAAGCACGCTGCAGATTGTATTACAAAACTTTCAGTTTAAGTAATATGGGGCTGCAGGCTATTACTAGCCATTTGAAAAGTGCAAAGAACAAAAGTATTGTAAAAGGCTAGAAATCAACCTCTGTTGCCGAGCTGTTTGGAAAGTTAAATGAGCGGGAAAAATCTCCCGCCAAGAATGAAGAGCCCACACCATCTACATCGACGATTACCGATTTTGTATTGAAAGAAGAATCGCTGTCAGTTGAGATAATTTGGATTATGAAGGTAATCAGTTCTCATTCATCCTACAATAGGTTTAAGGACTCTGCTAAAATTTTTCAGGCTATGTTCCCCGACAGTGCCATTGCGGAAAAAAAAATTAGTTTGGGTAGCACGAAAATAGCGTATATCGCCACATTTGGGCTAGCCCCATATTTTTATTTATCACTTTTAAAAGAAATTAGATCGTCGCATTTTGTTTTATGCTTTGATGAAGCTCTCAATAGGGTTTCACAAAAAGGACAAACGGATGTGATTATTCGCTACTGGCCAGAAAATTCTAATCGAGTGAAAGTGAGATACTTCAACTCTGCTTTCCTTACCCATTCAACTGCGGAAGATTTATATAAAAGTTTTTGCGAGAGCACTATTGAAATAAATTTGAAAAATCTTCTGCAAATTTCGATGGATGGTCCTAATTTGAACTTAAAATTTTGGAGACATCTGCATTCTCAGCTAAAAGAAGAAAAAGGATTTTCATTATTGAATATAGGAACTTGTAGTCTCCATATAATTCATGGTGCCTTCCAGAAAGGCAATAGGCTTTCTGAGTGGAAATTAAATGTATTGTTTCAGTCTCTTTATAAACTTTTTAAAAATAGTCCAGCTAGACGTGCTGACTTTATTGCTGTAACTGAAACAAATGTTTTTCCTTCAAAGTTTTGCCAGATTAGATGGGTCGAGAATGCTTCTGTTGCCGAAACAGCTCTAGAAATTTTCCCCCCAAGCTAAAAAGTACATTGAAACAGCTAGGAAAAATTTGCCTGAAACAGTGACTGTTAGTGCTATAGAAGATGCATGTAAAGATAAGCTCATTTTGGCTAATTTCTGAAACAAAATTTACTGGATGAAATTCTTGTTTCAGAACATTTTGTAGTGGGTTTTGATAAATCTATCAACAAAGTTTCACAGCAGCAACAGATGGAAATAAATGTTAGATTTTCGGAGAGATGTGAAAATAGAGTAAAAACTTGTTATTTAACATCTGCTTTTTTAGGTCGGACTCGTGCTTCTGATCCGTTAGAAGCATTCACAGAAGCTACTAAACCTTTAGATTTAAAAAGGGTAAACCAAAGTGTACGGTGCATCCCTCGCCAAAATTGCGCCAAATCATAGAAAAACCGCCAAACGTCCGCCATGTTGGATGGCTGCAAAATTATGCTAATTTTAGAAAAAATGGAGAAAGTGGGGGGCAAGCCCCCAACACCCCATTAGCTTACAAAATGTATTAAATTTTGCTTTACTGAAAAAAGTTTAGGTAAAATGATTTAAGAATTTATTGATTTAAAACATAAAATTATTACTCATAGAATACTCTGGAGAAAGTGCCCCCCCCCATTCGCTTAAACTGACAAAAAAAACCAGACATTAATCGGATAGAATATCGCATTAAAAGAGAAAAATATTAAGAATTAAGGCAAAATTGATAATGATACATAAAAAAATCACCAGGAAATGAAATAAAATAACTTACGTCATTCCTTTGGATCGTCCTTTGAATCTTGCGTTCGCGGCAGATACAGGTCTACAATACCATGCATAAAAGTCGTGAATAATGCTTTGGCGAAAGATCCGAATTTCCTTCGAAACATGTATTCTCCAAGGTAAGAATCGAATTGATCCTTGCACTTATTAGTGCCTTGCTTCCTAAATTGACTTTTTATCGCACTCCAGGTGCCCTCTGTACTATTAGTATGCACACCCGTGACGGGATCCTTAAAATTTTTGGAATGATTTACCCTGTAATGTGTGTAGCCCTCGTCTTTCAGCGAAGTATACGATTGCCAACAATACGAAAGAACAATGCTGCCAAGCTCAACATATTTTTTAGTAATTTCGATCAACGTCTCTGCCGTTTGATCCTCCACAACTTTAAAAAAACAATTACTACTACCTCTTTCAATGCCTCCAAACACCCATTTATCTTCCACTCTCTTACCCCTATCGTACTTCCTTTTACCAAACTTGCTCTCATCTATTTCGACAACCATACCCACACTACCAATCTTTTTCTCATAGTTATAACTCACAAGCATATTCCACACACACCTCACGACAAAAACTCTTCCAGTCGGCTCACTTATATATCCAAATTCATCTATAATCTATTCATTCGTCGTCTTTTTCACCCACAAATACGTTATAATTAAAATCTCAGGTATACTTAGCCGGCTACCATCGAACCAGCTACCCTTTCTCATCGTTCGTTTAATATAGTGGTCACTCTTTCGACAAACCCAGTTATAACCATCAGAAACATCATTCCTTTCGCTAAAAACCATTTTTTCACCACATTTACAACACACATACTCTTTAGCAATCAAATTTACATCCATACAAAATTTAATGACATCAATCTTTCTTCCATCTCTCAATCTATACGAAACACTCAAATCATACACACCAGCATTGTCTTCGGATGCACGTTGCTTAACGAAACGAGGAATCTTAGCTACAGCACAAAAAGCCAGCACGTGGGTAAAAAAAAGCAAGAAGTTAAAAAAAAAAAAAAATGGTCACTGTACTGCCTGCCGGACGAAAGCAAAACGAATGAATTGCTCTCTGACCTGAACCTTGCCCCCCAAAAAACCAGTATTTAGGGTTGCCATAGAGAACCATTGGTCGCAATAGAAAACTATGGGGTTACCATATTTGGCGACTTATCGCGAAAAAAATTCAAGTTTGGCGCCGTACCGTATTCTTTGGTTGGGCCTTTAAAAAGACTGGTTCAGCTTTCAATGGATGGACCAAACGTGAGCAAAAAGCTTTTCAAAGATCTACAAGCGCAAATTAAAGAATAACCCAGAAATGTTAAAAATAGAATCTTGTGGATGACATTCTATCAATGTAGCATTTAAAGCAGGAGCTGTTGTTAACTCAATTGAAAATACTAGAGTTAAACAGAGCTCTGTATTACTTATTTAATAAGTATCCTGCGAGAAGAGCTCTTTACAGTTTTTATTCGGGTTCTACACTATTCCCTAAAAAGTTTTGTGCCATCAGATGGCTCGAGAATTCTGATGTGGCTAACAGAGCTTTGGATATGCTTCCCCATCTTAAGAGCTATGTTGATGGAGTTGAAAAGAACAAAGAAGCTCCTTGTAGCAACAGTTATAACCCAGACGTGACACAGGCTTGGAACAAAAAAAGCTGAACTTCATAAATAATGAATCGTGCCAAACATAAATACTGAAAAGTAAAATAAGTGCAATTAATCAAACAATAAAATAAATACATTTATACAAAAAGTGCTCAAGACATTAAAAATATCGTAGAATTATTATATAATAAAAAATTAAGAATGATAAAATCCGATATTGAAAAAGCGGAAATCCGCGTTTCCGCGGAAATGTGTCATGTCTGATAACCTTATTAAAGAAGCTATAAAGGATAAATTACTACCTTCTAAACTTACCATTTTTAGAACAGTTGCTTGCGAATTGGTACGGTTTTTGCGAGAATAACAAACGGATGTCCCGTTAATTCCTTTTCTGTTTAGTGACTTATCTGTTTTGTTGCAGGGCTTGATAGAAAGATTTGTAGGAAAAGATGTGTTGATGAAAAATAGCATCTTGGAAATTGACATAAATGATATTAAATCTCTTTGCACTGATAAGCAAATGGACTTGGGCATCTCTACTCTTTCTTGTATCAGGAAATCACAAGTCCCTGAAAAAGATGCTACTGCATTACGGAAAGAATGTATGCAGTTTTTATTGAATTGCTTGCAAAAGATGAGGGAATGTTCCCCACTGATTTATTCCTTGACAAAGGCTGTGTAATACTTTGATCCGTCAATTGCATTGAAGGAAAATAATTTTTTCTAGGCGTTTAGTTTCATTGCTCCTAATTTTGACAGAAAAAAATTGGGTTGAAGAAATAGCAGCTGATAGGGCTAAAAGACAATTAATCGATGTTTGCTTTCGTCCTCGTATTATACAGTCTTTGCAACAATATAAACGACAATATGGGCGTATTGATATATTTTGTTTCAACTTGTTAACTACAAAAGGCACCTGCAATGATGCCATTAAAGTTTTAAAAATTGTGATGATATTATCCCATGGCAATGCGTCTGTTGAAAGAGGTGGTGTTTTCAAAGTTTGTGGACAATTATAGAGACACTAGAGGCGAACGTTGAGAGCCGTGTGCTTAGGATCGTTATCTTGATAAAAAAAAAAAAAATTGTTTCCAATACCCAAATTTTGGGCTGATAATTTTAAATTGTCTTTTAAAATATTGAAATAAAGAGCATGATTCATTATGCCATCAATAAATACCAAATTAACAAGTCCTGATGCTGATATGCACTCCCACACAAGGACCATCTACCGCCATACTTAACTGTTCCAACTAAGTTCTTGGGATTAAGTTCCTCATTTTTTCTTCTCTAGATCAGTATACGTCCATCGGAACCAAAAATGTTATATTTGCTTTTATCTGCAAATAAGACATTATTCCAATACGTTTAGGGTTTATTTAACACTGATTTTGCGAAGGAAAGCATAAGCTTTCTGTTTTTCGCACTAACAAAAACTTTTCTACCGTCAGAACGCCCATTTAATCCAGCTGCTCTGAGAACTCGTCGAACAGTTTCAGGTGAAATTGGAGTAGAAAATTTTTCATTAAATTCTGCAGAAACTTTTAAAGCACTCAAACGTGGATTTTTCACAAATTTTCTAATTATAAATCTCTGATCACGTTCTGTTAACTTTGCCGATCGACCTTTTCTTACCTTGTTTTCGATCCGATTTTTTTAAAGCGTTTTATCACATACTGCACTGTAGAATGGGATAACAGGGTGGCCATCATTTCTGCTATTTGGTTTTCCCTGACTTTTCCAGGTTTTACAATAAATTTCCCTGACTTTTTTGTATGTATCTAAAATCTTCAGAATTCATCCTCTTATTTTTAATGCACAGTAAGCTCTTAATAGTATGTGAAAAATATATCTACTCTTTCTAACTAAAATCAATGTAGAATAAACAAAATTTAATGCTTAGAAAACAAAGGGAAAAAATCATTTTCACTTACACTTAGGTTTCAGGAAAGCTAAGCAAAGCTTCACGTCTGTAAACATTTCACCATTTTTTTAACAAATATACTAATCAATGTATGCAACAGTAGAAGATGTATGCCCGTCTAGAGAGGCTTTTATTCCACCAACCATCTCAGAACTCATTGTCACAGATTTACTTACAAAAGATGCAATGCAAAATTACATGCACATTGGCAGAGTGCTTAGGAATGAAATAATCTATTTCCTATTCATACTGTTTACCAACAACCAAATCAAAACTGAACATTAATTGCACAGACAGTAACAAATAATTCACAAACACAAAATGAAAAATGGCAATAAGAGTATGCAAGGAGTGTTGTATCAAAACAAAGGAAATTATTCAGTGATAGCAAAATTGCATAACTTTTAGCCTACTTAACATAGTAAAAAATGCCTGTACAATGGCAGAATGCTTAACCTATTCGTTTCATAGAAAAAAAAGTGGAAAATTGGTTCTTATCACCAAATTTTTTTCTTTATACATACTTTTTTCTTTTTATGCAATAAAGTTTCGTTGTTGCATAAAAGAAAAAAGTATGAATTTAAAAAAATGCTGGCAAGAGTGAATTTTGTGGCAATCGGTTTCAAATACATCAAAACGTACAACACAAATATTACATTTCTTTTGGTTTTTGAGAAAATTACAGTAGAAATATGTACTTATCATATATCAAATAACAAATTTAAATTCATTAAATATCTATACCCCCTCAGGGGCTCACCTTCTTTAGGTGGGTACGGGTGTCCCAATCCCGAGGTTCCCAGGGATCTTTCCTCCCTTCCAATTTACCCTCCCCTTTGCCTTCTGCTTTCCGCTGCTTACTTCCATCCCTCGACGGCAAGCGAGGGAGCTCTCCATGAGAAGCTATTGCCACTCTGTTTGCTTCTTGCTTCTCATGGACAGCCAAAAACCCCACGTGTTGGCCGTGCGTGGCGACCCTTTAGACGGGAGGTGCACCATTGGTCCCCGGTGTATCAATTCGGCTGGTATCCTAACCATTTAGTTGGTCTGCTAGGGATCAAGCGAAAGGGTCATTCTCTGGGGCTTGGCGTTAAGGGTGGTCAACGTTCCTGGAGATGACTCTGAGCGTATAGGTCCCGACTAGCATCAAGGTAAGCGCTGAGGCTGGAAACTTCCAGAGCCAAAGGCTGCCTTCCCTCGTTGGGCTCGGTGGTGGGCGGTGTCGTCGGGGCCTGAATTTTCATTGAAACTTGTATGGGAAAGAAAAGAAATTCTCCCTTCAGTGGGCACCACAATGATAATATAAAACAAGCTGATACACCATTCGATACCTTCTTCATTTTAAAACGCACTACGAAAACCAATGAATCTTTTCATACTGTTTCGCCATTTCTTGTTGAAAAGGCGATAGCTACAAATCTTGGCAGCACTAAATCTACACGAAAACTTCGCTCTGGGGACTTGCTAATAGAGATTGCAACTCGCAAGCAAGCGCAGCAAATTATTCAACTAAAATCTTTAGACACCATACCTGTGACTGTTAGCGCGCATGCAACTCTTAACTCCTCGAAGGGTGTAATATCTTGTGGAGAACTGTTGCATGTCCCCATGGAAGAAGTCCTTAAAGGCTTTCAACCACAGGGAGTAACTCATGTACAACGCATCAAACTCAGACGGAATGGACACCTTATTGACACTAAACATCTAATTCTGACTTTCCACTCTCCAAAGATACCAGATTCTGTAAGAGCTGGGTACATAAAATTGACAGTTAGGCCTTATATTCCTAACCCCCTGCGATGCTATAAATGCCAGCGTTTTGGCCATTCAAAAGCTTCCTGCCGCGGGACTCTCACTTGCGCCCGTTGTGCGGAAGCGGGTCATGATAGCTCGGATTGTACGGCATCCGAAAAATGTGTAAATTGCAAAGGTTCGCACACTTCCTTCTCTCGCTCCTGTTCTGCATGGAAATTTGAGAAAGAGGTAATTGCAGAAAAGATAAAAAAAAAATATTTCGTTTCTCGAAGCCAGGCGACTTGTCAAATCTCGCACACCAGCTCCTGGAACCAGCTATGCTAGTGCAGTAGGGAAAAAACTTGAGACTACAAGTACTCACATCCTCCCTACAATCTTACCTTCTGTTCCATATAAAGCATCCTATACCCCTTCCGAAATCTGTCCCAGATCTATTGACCCTGCTTTAAAACTCTCTTTAGTCGATACTCATAAAGAAACAGTTTCATCTCAATTCAAATTTCCGGAAAGTAATAAAAATCCACCTGACTTCTCCGATTTCACAACTGTCACCAATAGAAAAAAACTCAAAAAAGATTCTCAGGTTTATATGGCTAACAAAACTGACAATGTATCTCAGATTTACAAAACCCCACAACTTCCAGACAAAGAAAAAGTTTCTAGTTTGAAGTTAGGGACAAATTCCTCTAGACACGTTTCCAATTCTGTCATCAAAACAAGTCATACTACAGTCAATGATAGTACTACATCTCGTGTTCATTCTGTTGACACTGAGCTTCTCCCTATGGCTGTTCTCCCTCCGTTGGAGAAAATGATTTTACAGTCTCGGGGATCTGATGCTGATACCGAGATGAGCTCTTCTAGTGCATCAGAAGGCGACACCCTTGAATATGATATGTCGGAAGATCTCGAGGACACACCTGAAAATGTTTGTCCTACAACTCCGCCTCCACCCTCTACTGCACGGAAGCGGTAGTTTTTTTTTCTCACTTTTTACCCAGTTCATGCACAATTTCTTTTGTTTCCGTTTCTTTTTTGCTGAAGCAATTTTATTTGTTTTTACTGCAAGAGTTGCGTTGATTTTTTAACTCTTTACTCGGTTCGACGTCTTTTATCTTGTCTATAAACTTTAACTTGTATTTCACTTTTATATAGCTTGATTTTAATTGCTTTTATATCATGCGAAAGTGGCATTCTTTTAGTATTTTAAGCAACGTTTTATGACACAATGTTCCAGTTTATCCATCATATGTTTGGCGCAGTATAGCCAAACATGGCTCTTGCGCCAGTAAATCCTACAATCCAATCCAAATATCTATACAGTACAACCTCGAAAATCCAGACTGCTCGAGGGTTTAGAAGGTCCAGATTTCGGAAATTTCCGAATTTTAGATATCTTACTTAAACCAAAAGAGATGTCAAAGTTCTGATGACACCGTGTAGGTAAGTTACGTCACAATTAAAACCGCATGTGCAGACGTCTTCAGAACAGACCCGGGAGTTGCAAAAAATCGGTAAATGGTTGCCTTGGTAACGCCTCTGACGTTTGTGCATGCGCAACCAATCGAGACGTATGCTGATCTACATGTTGACATCAATTCCAACAACTCCATATATAAACACGTTTTAAACAATAAAAACATAAAGAGACATTAAAAAAATGACACAAAGACAAAAAAAATAGAAGTTTAAAATGAATAGAACGACTGGAATTTCCGCAACTTGCCTCAAATGTCTTTAAAAATGAGTTAAGAAAGTTAAAATATCACATATATGCATGATGAACATAAACGCAAAAAATTATTTTTTAAATAATTTCATTTCTTCGTTAATTAGTGACACTTGTTTTTCAGCATCTGCTAAGAGTTTCACCTTTTTCAGCAATTTTCTTTTCAAATTTATGCTCATTGTGCATTTCTTCAAGCTTCTTTTTATGTTTCAACGCTTCTGTATAAAAACCATGTGCATTACGTGCAGATTGTACTAAATCTTTGTTGATTTTTACTGATGAAATTCCTTCTGCAGTAACCACAGCATCATGAACTGAACGAAGGGCAATCAAACTTTCTTCAATTTGATTGTGAATCAGGCATTCTTTATTAATAGAAAATCCTCTTTCTACCGTTGCATTTCCATGAGATAAAATTAAAACAAATTGACAAACATTTTTAAATTCTTGAAACTCATGACCAGAATCGATGATATTGAACCAAAAATGATCGAATCTTGAACTTCGATTGTAAGCCTTTAGTAGATCATTCACAATAATAATATACTTTTAAATTGAAAATCGATTTTGTCATCTTCATTCCCTGATATCCAGTTGTTAGCAAGTAGTATCTGTAGACATGAAGAAAGACGCTTTGAAGCAAGTGTTTCATTCACTGCTACTGCAGGATCCAAACAAGAAATTCCTTCTGCGAGTTTAAATTTTGTGGGCGAGCGTTCAAACATTTTTTTCACAAATTTCTGTAAGGCTAATCGACAGGCTTTGAAAAAGTCATCAATCAACAATGGGGATTCTTTTGTTTTTTTCAGTGCAGCTCTAACCGCATAGCCCAGATCTACCTCTTTGGCATTTTTCAAATTACTTTTATTTATTATATCAACATCAGTAATTGAAGTACTGCTTTCCAAATATCTTGCTTCACAAAACGGGTCATAACAGATTGCAATAAATTTTTAATTGTTTCATACAAAAAATGAGATAATGGAGCTTCTCCTTGAAATTCATGTATAAATGGTTCAATTATAGTTGCCATGGTTTCAAAAAAAGTCAACTTCGGAATCAAGAGGTCATCTTTGACAAATAAAGCCATTGCCCGATAGCTTTTAGAAGAGGGTTTGTTTCTTGTGCTTTCAACAGCAATTACATACTTTTTAATATTCCTATGAATTTCAATTGCTCGTCTCACAACATGTACATTTTCTCCCCATCTCACTGAACAAAATTTCTTTGGGAATATCTCCGAATTGGTGTGCAACTTGTAATCTGCTCTACGAGCTGGCACATCCTTAAACAAATTATATAAAGCTCGCAGATACACAACAATAGTCCATTCAGTTGCAGTGAAAGCAGCTTTAAATGCACAATGAAGTGTGTGCAACCCACAACTTCCCAATTCTAGTATAACTGGCTCCGATGTTGAATTACTAAGCTCCTTCCTTAAATCGTTCAAAAATTTAAAGTTTACATTTGGGACATCCATAGATATTTGAATAATCTTTTTTAGATCCAAATCGTTTAATGCCGTTTTAAACCCTGTCATCAGATCTTCGGCACGTATGTGACCCAGGAATACAGATGTCAGATATCTTGAAGTCACTTCTTTTTTATTGCAGTCCCAAAAGCGAACAATAACGTCCATCTGCTGTTTTGCAGATACTTTACTGAGGCTTTCATCAAAACCTACAACTATGTGATCAGACTTGCGTACCTGATCCATAAGTTTTCGCTTGAAATATGGAGCGAATCCATATACTACAGTGTAACCAACTTTCGTACGCTGTAACTGCATTTTAGATGCAATGCGGCTGTCTGGGAACATGATTTTAAAGGTTGATACAGAACTTGCAGCAGATCTGAATGACATATGCTCCACTACAGCATGCAAACATCACATGATTTCTGCTTTAGTAATATCATCAGATATTAGGAACGATTT